>JALPQI010003065.1:0-81158 GCA_025490895.1 Thaumatotibia leucotreta
GCATTGTAAAATACTTAAAAGTAATAAACTCTTTTTTCATATATGTCTATTTATTGCAAAACCTTTCTAGCCTTTGCCACACGAGGTGGGGTATACCAGACCCCAAATGTATGGAAATGCCATATAAACATTTTTCACCTCGTATGCGGAGGGCCGCATACGAGGCTTCTGCTGCCGTGTGGTGACGGCAGTAAGAATACATTTGTCACCACCCCAATTCCTCCTGCGGGTGTCGTAAGAGTCGACTAAGGGATTGAAGTGTCACTGACCATTATTTGATAAAAGATTGATGATGGGCAGCAGCGTCATCATAGTGGACACATTGCTGCGATCGCCAATCCGCTTGCCCAGCGTGGCGATTATGGGCATTTACCTCCTAATGCGTCCATGCGCATTTAATAGGAGGGTCTACGTCCAGCAGTGGACTATGATAGGCTGATGATGTATGTATGTATGTGGAGGGCCAGTGTCGATTTGAAGACCCTGCATTTCGTGCGGTTATGCTAGACCGGCCGCGAAGGAAGCCGCCGCGCGGTGATTAATGTCTCACGGTTATACCGCACTTCCTGCGCTCCCAAGAGTCCGAAGCCCAGGCCAGGGTGCTTAGACAAGTTGCCAATCGCTAACGCTTAATCGTCAATCGTAAACGAAAGCACCCAGTAACCTCTTGGGTTGATTGAGGAGTTTCGAGAACTCGATATCGTTTTCTCGGCGGTTCATTCAAAACAATGTGTTTTGTATATTAGCGATAAGTACTAGAACTAGACCGCTGCAAAAGAAATGTGAAATTAGTAATCGACATAAAGTAATTAAAAAAAAATATTATTACTAGGTACTAATTTCGAGTAAGTATTTGAACCTAAAAATCACCCCTAATTCTCATAATAACTTTACTTTCATACGGCTAGCTATTTTTGACCCCTATTTCATTTTAAGCGGCTATTGTTATATATACTACGTAAGTAAGTATTGAAGAGCTAGAATTGAAATACATTTTGAATACAAACTTTATTTACATTGTTCGCATTTTCTATTGGATACGACTACGATGTAATAACAAATACTCGTACCAGGGGAAGTACGGGAAACATGGGACACTAAAATAAATTTGTAATATTTTGATTTTAAGACAATTCATAGAACCTTAAATCCAGTTTTATCCCATAAACATGCATCTAATAAAATTGAATACCGAAACAAATTATACAATTGTGACTTTGAAGGACTCCGCTAGCACACTATGTAAATTTAAGTGGTTTTAGTCAAGTCTCACTAAATTTAGTTTGTATAAACACTAAAAACCACGTATTAGGAGGTAGCCACACTTGCTGCGCTAGGCGATTTCAGTATTGCACCTATCCACTATGATGCGTCTGCTGCCCATCTTCGCTCTTCAATAAAAAAATGGGCAGTGACACTTCAATCTTAGTCGACTATTATCTACGATTAACGACGCCCACGAGGCGAGTTGGGGTGGTGACGAATGTATCCTTACTGCCACCACACGGCGACCCCGTACAACTATAGTTAATTGCGCAGGTATGATAATTACGTGTTAAGGTGCGTTTAAACCAAAAGAGCATTCGCTATTCTAACCCCCCACTCTACGAAATTCGATCGTTACACAAAACGTGATTGGTTGATTTCGTAGAACGGGGGATAGAACAGCGAATGCTCTTTTGGTTTGAACGCACCTTTACGGGATTTCTTCCAGTTAACTCATATTTTAAAGACAAAGAGGAGAACTGCCTAGCAAAGTGCCTGACCATGTGTCCTACTATCTGTAGGTACTTACGATATTATGATGCATCTACCAAGTCAAGGATTTTTCGCTATCATCATCTGTGATTAGTATTTTACTTAATTTTAATTCATATTCTTATCATAACGTAGGTAATTATCTTAATAACGGTACTGTTACTTTGAAGTCGCATATCGTTATTTTACGTTACATAATTGTACATAACTATATCAGTAACATAATATAACTTATTACGAAAAAATTAAGGTTGAAGACACATTTACTTACTCATTAGGGCCTTATCACACTTGCGATTTACAAGCGAGGCGAAAGCGAAGCGTACGCGCGGCGTGTTCGTCGCGTGCCCGCAACCAATTCGCCGCGATGGTGTCGCGATTACGCCGCGACCGCGTGACGAATACGCCGCGACTGCGCAGCGAGTTTGCCGCGTCAAGAGTTGGTATCCATTTTGTAATAATAAATCTTATTAGTGACTGTCCAAGACTCAGATCACTCTGAGCGATTTACTGACGGCTGCGCAGCGTATTCGTTACGCGATCGCGGCCAAATCGCAACGCACTCGCGGCGAATTGGTTACGGGCTCGCAACGATCACGCTGCGCGCTCGCTTCGCTTTCGCCTCGCTTGTAAATCGCAAGTGTGATAAGGCCCTTAGAAAGCGTAGGTACAGTCAAGGGCATTAATATATATACACTTCTCCATTCTCCATACTGATCCCTTACAAATGTGTCTATATAGTAATGCACTCGACTGTACGCATATTTTAATATTAGCCGTAGATGAGACGCGTTTTTGTATTGCCGAAAGAGTAATCCCAATCAAAAAAATCGTATCTACGCCATCGCCATTTCAATGAACTCCAATGACAGTGACATAAACAAATTTTTCTACTCCGGCACTTTTATCTGTCATTTATATAGTCCCGCCAACAAATATAAAAGCTGGACTTACACAATTTCAGAAAAGTCTATATACTCTATTCTTCAAAAACACCCTAGGCTTATAAAGTCGCTAAAATGCAACTGCTAGCAGAGATACCTACTCAATTTACAACAAATCGCAAACCTGACAACTTAACAAACAACTGGATTCATATTGTCTGAAATAATAACGTATCTAAAATAATTGCTACCAACGTAAGGAAAAAAACGCAAGTGTTTTAGAATCGTCACCGGCAGGCAGTAACTGACAGTTTAAAAAAAAAACGTTACCGTGTCTATTACATTCCGTCATTTGTTTTTTCACTGTTATTTTCAGTTTGTGCGGCAATCTTTAAATTTGTTTAAAATTCTTTTTTCATCTTTTTTTGGACTGTGAAGTGAAGAAAATAAATTGAATAATAATAAGATAAGATGGATTATGATGAGGACTTGGTTCTGACACCGGAAGAAATATCGACGGCGGCACAATCAGTTACTGAGAATTTGTTGCCTACAAAATCGCGGCATCTTTACGATCAGTCGTACAAGAAATTCATGGCGTGGCGAATCGAACACCAGACTTCGTCATACTCAGAGAATGTCCTATTGGCATATTTTAAAAGCCTCATAGAATTATTCAAACCGTCTTCACTTTGGGTTGAATATTCAAAACTCAAGGCAACTCTCAACATATACCACCAGACAGACATATCTAAATACGCCAAGTTGCTGGCTTTATTGAAAAGAAAGTCAGAAGGTTTTAAGGCGAAAAAAGCGAAGACTTTTTTACCAGATGAAATAAAAACATTCATTGAGCAAGCACCTGATCGGAATCATCTATTCAACAAGGTAAATCTATAGTTACATACTTGTTGTTTTATTGTTTTATTAATGCACTAGTATATTCGGTTAATTATGTTATTTAGGTATTCTGTGTATGCAAATATTGTATTTAATTACATTGTAAGGATTTTTAACTCCTAGATTCCTATTTCTTGTTACAGGTGGCTGTAATTTTTGGAATAATGGGGGCTTGTCGCCGGCAAGAGTTACACGATTTAAAAAATTACAATATTATTGATGCCCAGGAAACGCTAGTGGTTCATATAATGAACACCAAGAACCGAATTGATCGCACTTTTACAATAACAGGGAAATATTACCATATCTGCAAAAATTACATGATTCTTCGCCCAGATAACTGCAACACTTTGAACTTTTTTGTGCGTTATGCTGACGGGAAATTTTTTGCTCAAAATATAGGTAAAATAATTAAAGTATATTTTCATATAACAAACTGTGTTTTATTTTGTGATAATCCTTAGTCGTAGAAAAAGTAATCTATGCAACGTTGTTTAACCGAGTCAAAAAATACTCGTGGCGTCTTTATTAACAATTTTCGGCTTCGCCTCAAATTGTTACTTACGCCATTCGCCTTTTTTGACCTCTTTTAAACAACTGTTGCATAAAATACTATTTTATTAAACAAAACTCCATTTTTCCATATTTATCTTTTAATGAAAAAAACAATGTAGTGCCTACATTTTTGCTATACTTACTGTGAAACCGCATTTGACTTCATTTGCGTAATTTGTGGTTTAAAAAGGAAATTAATTTTAAAATGTGTATACATATTTACTTTTTGTTCCTCATTATAATGTTTTAAACTGTTGTAATCCGTTAATAACAACATTTTAATTATAATACATTTACATGGTTTTCTTAAATAATTTATTTTATAAAATTAATACAAAATTAAAATACAATACAATATATTAAGCACTTTATAAAAAACCTAACATAGGGTGTTGCCGGACTTGCCGGCGGCGGGCCAAAGCTGCGCATAAGGTCGCAGAGAGGGGAATCGACGGACTATCCACCTCGTGTCCAGGATTACCGCCTTCTGCATCTGACCCTTGCTTGATCCATTTCATCTAGCGAGAGTATCTTAAGATGTTGGTCGAGACTCTTCGTTATTAAACCATTCGCTGTAACAACTATCGGGACAATGATCGTCGAGTCAACATCCCACACGGCGGTTATCTCGTGGGCCAAGTCTAGGTACTTGCTGGACTTGTCCTTCTCGGCTTTATTCTCATCATGGGGGATGGTAATGTGGAGCACGGCCCGGCGCTGCGATGGATCTACCAGCACGATATCAGGCTTATTGGCTACAATAGTCCCGTTAGTGATGATTGATGAATGATGATAGGTAGATTATTATTTCTTCTATTTTTCGATTCACTTAAGTTAGGTTTTTTATAAAAATGTCTATAAAAGTAAAATACAATAAAACATACAAAAACAATACAAAACACATAAACACATTATAAAAAAATAGGTCGATTATTATTATTAATAGTTTCCCTAGTTCGTTTATATATTTATTGTTTGTAATTTCCCTTATTAAACAAACATTGATTATCTATTATCGCTAACCGTTTTCCGAAAAGTGTGCATTAATATGCAATAAAAGCGTAGTCATTACATGCGTGACAAAAAAAAAGTGTGAGGTTTTAACTAGGTCAATTGTTTTATAGCTCTACGTTAAGTATTGAATATAAATAAATGTACAATATGTACATAAATAATTAACATCACGCAATAGTATAGAATAGATACAGTAGGCAGGTAATATGGGCCAATTCCCACCCTATTTTATTTACATTATGTACCTATTGGCACAGAATATTAGTAGACAGGTATACCTATTCAAATTAGTATGTACGATATGTACATATTCAAGAAGTTGCCGTTAAGTAATTTTTACAAAAACTTAATAAATATAGGTGTATTTTATGTGTCTGACAATTAACTAATCATCGATTTTGAATAATAGGAATGAACATTAATAAAATTTAATATTTTTATTGTTGTTCATAGCTACCCTGTCACACCTGACCCTAATTTACCCTATGTACCTAATGGTTTCCGTAGGTATCATTAATTTTACAAATATTAGTGGATGCCAACCGCATACTTCCTTCGTTGCATTACTCAAAACAAAATATATGTACATCAACTAGATACTTATGTATCCAATGATAACATTGTTCTTCATCCCTTGTCAATCTTATCATTCAAGTATGTAGCCTACCTACCTATTTTAATTTGGGTTTTTTCTACATTAGGTACATACCTACACGCGGAATAAAGTATTTTATTACGAAGGCAAAGTGGCAGGTCGTTCCATATCCATAATAAGGGAATTCCACGCTAATCAAAATATTTTAAACCATTAATTTGTAAATTAAATTAAAAAGTATTCATAGGTACTTTAAAAAAATATATTTTATACTTACATTCCTACAACTCGGTATATTAAACTGTATCCTGATAAATAATTAAAATACGTACACGCGTAATAAAATAAATGATTAAAATCAATTTAAAAGTCCTTAAACGTAAATACGCGAGACAAGCTACGAGTGAGCGAGAGAATGCGAAGTCGGGAGAAACCTGCGTGCGGGCCTCACGCCCCCCTCCCGCCGATCATATGTTCGGCGCGCCGGCGGCCGGCCGGCGCTCACTGCGGCACTCGCTCTCATCGGTGTCGCAACGTCACAAGGAACAGCTGACCGCAATAAGCGGTGCTATGGAATTGCTCTGTGCGGAACGCGTTAGCCCGACTTCTGACACCGCGCCGGCACGTTGCCCGCGCGCCGCTGCGCCCGACCCGGTCCTCCTAAGACGGCGGGTGCTCGACAACCTCCTGCGCACTGAAGAACGCTACGCCGTCACTGCGAACTACTTCGGCACAGTGCAGACTGAGATCACGCCGCACATGCGCCGTCTGGTCGCCGAGTGGATGCTTGAGGTGAGCGGTACCCCACCCGCCATCTTGTCACGTTGAGCTGAGCCCCAAGTGCCTCCGATGTGTTATTTCCAGCTGTGACTGTGGTAACGATTACGCACGCCTTATCTAATAAAGTAGTGACTGTTTACACGATCAGCTGATTATTGTTTTCATGCTAGAATCTTATTAGAATATCATTGAATATATTTCGGTGTTGCGACGTTATTTGTAAAGTCATCGCGAGGGGCCCGCGCGGGGACGATCTATGAATAATCAGCTGATTTTGACACGCATACAGCTGACGCCGGTATTATCAATTACATACATAGACGCGGCTATCTCGTACAATGCCGGGTCAGTGCCCGAATGACGTGAGTTTAGAAGATTTTAAGCCCTTGCAGTGTTTTATAATTACTAAAGTCGGCCGCGTGTTGTTAGGTGGTAATTATAAAGTTGGAAGTGTAGTGTATGGAAGACGAAGCGAATCGTGTAGGCAGTCAGCTGTGAAGTCGCCACGTGGCTGCGTCGGCGCCGGTGACGTCACGCCCTGCGTCGGAGCCCGCCCGGCATAGGGATGCTACCTACGTAGGTGTTATTTCAAATGTATCTCGAGTCTCCGCTTATACACGTGGAAATGACTAAAAAGGCTAGAAACCAATTTATTCGCAAACTGTTCGAAACACGTGGAAAAACAAAAAATAGGTATATATATTTTTGTCTCGTAACGTGAATGGTCGTTAGGTAATGTCATATTCATATCGCTAATTATGTTCCAAATTATGATAAAAATTCTGGTACTTAATTATTATTAATTTCGGAAGAGGTCATTGACTCGCCGTACCTACCGGTTTAGGTCTTTTGTAGGCGTTGTACTTAAATGTTACAATTTTATGGAGTATTGTTCTGTTCTATCATTATTCGACTACTTAGTGGAACTTTAATTAGGAATATGCTAGAATGACTGGCTAGACAGGGGCCTCTTATTTTATACTAGGTATTTAGGTACCTACTCATTTTAAGTAGATACCAACATATTGTAAGAATAAATAAGGGACTAAGAAAACGTTACAGGTACTAAGTAATGTACCTATGTATGACATAGTTACGATGTACACGTACAGTACTTCGATTTTGTTTTGTATGTTAATAAGCGGTGCTTTCAGGTTTCACAATTAAACACTATAAATAAGTACGAGGAAAATGTTCCCACGTCTCCTTACAAAACATGTGTCTAGGTTTCGTGTGATAGGTATACTATACCTAGTTATTAAAAACCACTTGAACCTTATGGTGTTAGTAATAGAGTTGAAAACTAGAAACTTTCCTAGGTTGCAAGTCAATTTCCGAGAAGTCTCGAGAGATGCACGAATCAGCTGACGACCGTGGGACTCAGCTGTGACACGTATGTCTGGTGTCATGTGTTCCAATCCAAAGGAGTGTTGAGTACCAGTGTATCTTGACCTCCAAGATCTCTTCGCTAGACATGAATACATTGCGGCATTTGAACCATCGTTACAATTCGTTGCGCCCACTTAGCCAGACCTATAGAGCATTCAACTCGAGTTGATTGGCGAATATTATGTCTCCGGTTTCGCGTTACACCGTGTGAAACTATGCGGCCATGATCTCAACATCAAGCCATCAGAGCCATCGTTTGTCACCCTCTCGCTTTCCTCCATTTCACATAACCTCTATAAAACCGATTCCCACCGTTGGGTTGCATGGGACTTTCCTATGGGAACTAATTTTAATGGCTACAGTTATCTGATAAGTCTTCCTATTTACTAATAAGATTCTTGGAAGCCATTAGTGATTCTATTAAGTTCTTAACGACTTATTCGACTTGATTTTATGGTTACTCGTTCATGTGAATATAGGTTATCAGGAATCCATTTAATAAACAAAGGGTATGGACGCGTTATTACTTCCTACCAATAACATGTTATGACCTACTATTTGCCGTAGAATTAACAAGTTTCTTTACAACAACAGCCAGAAATAAGTATTAATGATCTTTCCTGGTTCTGTAATCAGTAATCACCAAATTAAAAACCCGACCGAACAAAAGTTTCAAGTTCTGAACAAATCTTCCGCACTTTGCACATTATACGTTGTTGTCATCGAAATGTAAAAGCCCATTTCAATCAATTTCTCCAATATCCCATCATCAAACTCCGATTTGGTCATTTATTTTTTTATTGATTGGGTATAACTCCGATGGTCCAACGGAACCATATCGGGGTTATACCCAATCAATAAAAAAATAATATGTTCACCCACCATTCTCGAATATATCGATATACGTACACAAACACTGTTGAATTGAGAACCTCATGGCACATACAGGACTAACGGCCTGGCCTCGACTCCGCGACTAGCGACAGAGATGAGTGACTCCATAAGTTGCGAGTGAGTGACCAATATTGGAACTCCCTCTCGCATATATAGATTTCCGCCACACGGTCGCCTTAAGGCCAAAACACACCGGATGCGCGTGCAGAACGTACGCGTGTGTGTGTGCGTTGTAACGTATGTAAATATAGTAGATGGTTAAGATGGCACACCGTTTTGCTGGGCAAGCGCGCGTGGTCAAGTTTAGACGTAAACGCTTGGCTCTTTGAAGTTCAAAGCGATGCTAACGTATTTCTAACCTCCAGGTATGTGAAGACCAAGGCTGCCAAGAAGAGGTGTTCCCTCTAGCAGTCTCGTACCTGGACCGGTTCCTGAGCATCTGCCCAGTCGGGAAGAGCCAGGTGCAGCTGCTGGGAACTGCCTGTCTACTCCTGGCTTCCAAACTGAGAGAACCGGGGTCGCGCTGTCTGCCAGCTGATCTTCTGGTCTTCTACACTGCGAACAGCATCACGCTTTCTGATCTTTGCGTAAGTGCTTTTTTGTTTATGACTCTTTTATCGTCTGGGTTCAGACTATCTGTTTCTAATTGTGTGGTTATAAGGATAGGCGATGAAGATTCGATCAATTTAAGCAGTATATAAGAATACTTCAATTATTATGTCTGTTGCTCAGTCTTACGAAGTAAATCCTAAAGTAAAAATTGCGAACAATCAAGCCCTTCAAAGAAATATCAATATTTGAGTATTTCGAGTAGGTACTATGTATTTTATTTATTGTTACAATTACAATGGTTCTGGATAATGAAACGTTAAAAGTAGAATAAATACGAGTATTTATAAGGTTTTGACGATTCATGATGCACATTTTGAACACAAGATTTATTTACATTTTTCGCAATTTCTATAGAACTGGACTTATCACCATTTATGAAAAGGATAAACTAGGTGCCATTTCTCGAAGCTTCGCTACGAACCATCAAAACAGCTTCACGTATATCTACGAGCAATGCAGTTATTGAATACAGAATGAAGTAATGAGAAGACAATTAACTTTCTTCCGCGGAAACAGCTGATCTCGTTAGCACGGTGCTCGTTTTTGCCACTCACGCGCAGACGGGCGCTCGAGCGGCGCAACTAGCTCGAGATTTCGTGTCGCTGGCGCTGGTTTCTGAGCCGTACCGTTGTAGCATCCGCGAGAAATTGCCATTTATTAATACTATATAAATTAATGTGATTAGCATCTCTCGGGATCCACGGGCCTGTATATCCCGCATTCGTCGGCGTGGTAACAGAGAATAAAGTCCATTCATCCTTAGTTGTCTTATCTAGTAAACAATTTTCTAACCTAAAAGTACACGTTTTCTGTTGTAAACTGCCATATTCGCCTATACCACAATACCTGAGTCCGTACTTGTGTCAGTCCATCCGCAGTGATTAGTAAATTGCTTAATTTTTTATCAAGGAAACAGCATTTTACAACAGAAAACGTGTACTTTTAGGTTAGAAAGTTGCTTACTAGATAAGACATCTAAGGATGAATGGACCGTAGTTACATTTAGCCTTTAACCTGAAATAGGATGATGATGTAATTGAAGTGATACTTATGTAAATCCCGGGTTTTATATAGGCTTATGGGGGAATATACATCCAACACATATACTTGCCGCAAAACTATTTGGCGACTGAGGGCATACTGCTATCTCTCACTCTGACCTGGAACCAACAAGTGTAACATAGATTGCAAGACGCCTTCAGTCGCCAGATTGTTTTGCGGCAGGTATAGTCTTCCTGGACAAATTGTATTGTAAGTACACCTGGCCCCTATACCACAAAACTTTACAAGCGTACAATTCTACAAAATTGTCAACTTTTTGTATGGGAATTTATACAATTTTGTAGAATTGTACGCTTGTAAAGTTTTGTGGTATAGGCCACTGCTAGAATTCATTCACGGGTACAACAATAGATACCCGTTCAATTCTTCAATATCTTATTATATCCTGAAAGTCACTTTTACCCGTTTTCTCCAAATACACATTTCTTACTGTAATGCAACCGCTCTTTCTCGATAAAATCGGAAAATCCTGAAGAATAAAATGGCAACCTGTTTTCACTACAACACATTCATTAATGTCGTTTGACGGTTAATATATGATGCCTAGAATTAGCTAAAATCTGCGCCAGACATTACTTTTCATTGTATTCGGGTACAGGTCAGCAGAAGGTCGCCGGGCCTGTAAGATAGGAAGAGATGTTTAAACACTTTAAACTGGCATATAAACAATACAAAAGTATTATCAAAATGTACTGAGTTTACGTAAATAAGTAGAGTAATATAGGTATGTTTGTTTTATCTGTTTATGTTTAGTAACAGCTAAAAACATCCCTCGCGCTTAAAAATAAACACGTTCCATGAATAGGATCCTGAATCATTATTTTCTTTAAATAGTGTTTAAAAAGAGATCGAGGGAATTCCTTGTCACCATCTTTAAATGTGATTCCCTTGGATTATATCTATGATATTGATATCTAAGATTTACCGTCTGATTAGTAATTATATGCACACGTACTCAGTATTTTACAGGCTAGCAGATACTGTATTAATAATGTAACAGTTATTTTTCTTACTCACTGTTTCATTATCATTCTTTATGTTTTTCAATGGTAATTTAACCCCTATTTGTATCCTTCACACGCAACTGACATGCACATATTTGCATAAACACGTAAGCGTCTTTAGTTATTGATATTAATTGGTACCTATTTGCAAGCTTTTATTTAGTTTCCCCGTTTGTCATTCATCAAATCTAAATGCCATGACGTCATAAACTGATGATTGAGTTGGAAGGTGGTTCCAGGAACTTGGTAACGGAACCGTAACCCTGTCAAGTTTTGGTTCGTTAGACTTGTCTTAAAAAGTTAATGAAATTACTGAAGCTCTCTTCAGTCTCTTTTCACAACAACACTTAGAATCGGCGCTAAGAGATTTGTAAATCAGACAGGCAGTTGAAACAATTGATAGTTGTATCCAACGTATCTCCATTTAAGTACTTAATATTTTTTACAGTTTAGGTATTTGTCGAGTTCTTGAACTGGTATGGGCATTTCTTTGAGCGTTTCAACCGCCCTGACTTCGGTGGCAACATTAATACCCAATTTCCGTGGGTATCTCAATTTGTTGTATATCTTAGTAGTTGTCAACTACGTCTATCAGAATATCGAAAAGTTCTTGCATCTCCACGGGATTCGTGTGATAAGGCTGCTACCGAAGTCACAGCGGTCTGTGCTGAAGCCTGATCTACTGATAGTTTGTTCCATGTTTTGATCTGTGTTCCTGAGAAAATGTTTGCGGAGGTTCTTTTAAGAGTCTCTTACATATATTGGACCGAGGTCAATTCGTGTAAGATCTATTATTTATTGGCTGCCTCGCAGACGATCACAATTTTGTTCGATAAAATTAATTATAAATACGTGTAGTTTATTTCGAATGCGTTGCAATGAGAGAGCTCTATTTTCGTTGCGGACACATTCCCACTCCCAACAACAAGATATAAACTCAACACAGGTGACTTATGAATCTTCTGATAGTCCCGTTTTATCTATTTATCGTGCTACGCGTCACTTTCGCAATTGCAGTTGCACTTGCTTGTTAGAACGTGACGGCAACGCCGACAAACGATTACACGCGGTACCATCATAAGCATAGAGGCTTTAGTTGAACTTTGAGTGGGTTTTGTCGATTTGTGTAAGAATGTCCCATGGTTTTCATATCTTAGTACTTATATTAACAGCTACAGAATACTAGGCGATTGTAACAAGGTACGGCTTATCTGCACTTTAGATTTAGTTCAAACCGTTAGCGTTTAACACCTGATGTGCCCGATGTGCATGCGCACATCCAAAACTCACTATAAATGACACTACTCTTAGCAACGTTGTATGTCTGTACCTACTGAATTTTAACTGAGATGCCTTTCAAGTAGCTATTTGATATTTGAGTCAAAATTATTTTCGTTGTCTTCATACCGCTCTGTCACGCTATTGCTGTTTCGACTCCGTCTAGGTACTTAGATATATTTGAATGTTCGCGTCTTGGGTTCTATCTTCATTTGACTAATAGTAAACCTAATAGCAACGACTTAAGATCCACCTTCAGTGTTACTTTTAACACAATATGCACTACTAATGCAATTCCTAGCTCTCTAATTCTGTATCATTTCGTACCTTGTCAAAGTGAGAACAGGAAAGCCGACAAGAAAGCCGCTAAGGTTCTCATATTATTGTGACTATGACAAAGTGCTAAGTGTAGTTGTAATAATTATAATAGCTTAGTAAACAGGTGCGTAGTTATTATTTGAAACCGGTACGGGGCGACGGAAGGTCAGACGATGTTCAAAGCGTCTACGCCGACATATAAGTACCTAAACTACCTAAGGTAGCTTCATATCGGATAAAAGATAGTTCTATAAATCTTCGATAGTAAATCAATAAACATAATTATCTGATGCTATTGATCACTTAATTTGAGATTTCCTAAAAAATAACGAGGTCTAAAAACTAATATATTACCATCTAAAATTATGTTACTACTTAAAATCACATAAAATACAGTCTTCGATTTGTTTCACAAAAACAGACCAATAGGTACAATTCGGCGCCGAACATCGCTATAAAACTGCCAGTAACCTACAATGTAACATGTTTTTGTCAATGAATGATAAGTACATGTAACATGTAGCTTACGTTATGCGAGGAGGCATGCAGTCCACCCGCGCGGCCCCGGCGCCCGCGTTGATACTCGTCATGCCTTTGCGAGTGCATTCCGCGTGCAACTAGGGTTGTCACTAGCCAGGCCTACTACCGCGAAAATCGAAATTCGTAAACGGTCACTCAAACGAAGGCGTCATTAGAGTGAGCGAGACAAAACCTCGAACTTTACAAATTTCGTTTTTCGCGGTAGGGCCGCAGGGACAATCGAAAACCCGAACATGACTAAAAAGCCAAATAAGACTCATTTTCACCAAACTTTTATTCTAAAGGTGCATGCAGAATTTTAGACCAAACGAGCATTCGCTCATTCTATCCCCCACTCTACGAAATTCGTTCGTTACACAAAACGTGATTCGTCGAAATTCGTTGATTTCGTTGAATGGTCTAAATGCACCTAAAAAATAACGCTTACTCTCAGATAGTCAGATATTAGTAGTAGTAGCCTAAAAAAATTACTGCGAAAGACTCTGGTTGTCACGGGTTCAAACCCGCTTCCTCTGGATTGCCGGTCCAACTATAAAAGGACTGGCATATTATTATCTGTGTTAACCGGACTGCAGGCAACCCTGCATGCAACTGCAGTGAGACTAGCGGAAGCGTTACCGGGTTTACGGCTGTGAATAGTTAAATCTGACACAGTTAGAAACGTAAAATAATTTTCACATGCATTTTTCTGTACACTAGTGGAGGCTAATTGTTTTTTGTGCTGTTAATTTGAGAATAATCAATAGTAATGAGCCAATAATCGATGAGCATTTGTATTTCTGGCCAGTATAAGTTGGACTTGTAATTTTTCTAGTATATTTAGCCGCCATGTACTAATATTGGGTTGATTGGCTATTCTGTCAGGTATTCACCAGCAAAGCAAAGCATCACCTCACGGTCTAATTCCCAATCTCGGTTATCTTTTGATCAACCGACTCCCTTCATTAGTCTGTTAAGGGATTACCAAACTGCCCATTTTCTCTGCACTTCCGTAAATGTGCATTCAGGCCAAACGAGCATTCGCCATTCTAACCCCCTTCTCTACGAAATTCGATCGTTACACGAAACGTGATTCGGTGATTTCGTAGAGTGGGCGATAGAACAGCGAATGCTCTTTCGGTCTGCATGCACCTTAAAATGTTGAACTAAGATCATTATATGTGTCAGTCAGTGCAAACGGGAATGTATGTCACGGTGTTTAAAATGGGCTTTATTAAATAACAATATTATAAGTTCTATTATAAGAGCCGTGACAAGGTACCTTCCCGTTTGCACTGACACATGTGTTAGGTACATGGCTCTCCGTCGCGGGCCCATCGGGCAGTGTCCCCAGTTCTCGGAAGCCCGCGTTTCAATCAGACCAATTACTGCGCCGGCGCATTTTTCTCACGCCGCGGCCTGACCTTGCCTGACGCCATCGTGACGTGATACGTCCTCGTATAGTTTCAAAAACTGCTTTTGCCGGATACCTAGATATTGCTGCTTAAAACTGCCAAAATCCACAATTTCTTGTTATAATTGGGTAATCTTTTTAGTCATTACGCACAAAATATTTCCTAGTACTTACTGAGGACGAGCCATTGTCAAGTACTTACTGAGCCCTACGAAGTTCTGTGCTTTCACTGACACAATCCAAAAAAAATCTGCATTTAACATCAGAATCTCGAGCTAAATGAAATACTACGAGTAAGTTGAAAGTTGGTTAAACTGTAGTATTCAAATGTAATTAACGATCTATATAACCATGTGTTAACACTAAAATTATCGATAAATCAATTAACCAACTATTTCAACCTATCAATATATGAGTGCGAATTTAAAATATTGCAACAATGTATTATTTTATATTGTACAGTTTTATAAATAACGATGATTTATTTGAAAAAAAAAAAAAAAAAAAAAAAAAAACGATAATTGCCATCACCATCATAAATGTATTTAAGCACAAATTTCACACAGACTTCTGTGATATTTACGTTAATAAGTCCGCTGTTTATTATGTTAAAAAATTTGGCAAAAAAGTATTATAATCATTTAATAACATGAATTTACGATAATGGAACATGTTCCGTGTGCAGTTCCTATCATCAAAGTTCCAAACCGGCGATAACTTTTTTGCGAACCGCGATAATAAAGATAATTCCGTATTCGTTATGCAGCGGTATTTGTGCAATGAAAAATATTTATAAAACAATTTTAATTGTAATTTATGCATCAGTCGTATAATAAGGGCTAATTATCAGCCGTTTCGGACTTTCTACGACAGCTAAAAAATATACATTAATTAAACTTAAAGTGCTGCTCTAGGACGTATTTGACAGCAACTAGCCGCCTTCTCGCGGCTACCCGTCTCTTTTTAATCAAAACAATCAAAAAGAGACTAGTAGCTGCGACAAAACCGCGAGTTGCTGTGTAACCAAAGATGTGCTAGGGCCGCTAGAGTAGATAGTGTTTTGTTTTTGTAGCCTTATTATAAGATGCTGTGTAATAATAAGCCTGTAGCAAACGCGTAGCAGAGCTACGAATTTCGTAGACGTTCAGAATCGCTGACTATAAACGTTCTACGATTTTTTCATAGATCTACCTCAAGTTCATTATTATTGTGGGTAAAACCCATGTGGGTAATAATTGTTCATTTCCATGTTAGTACCTAAATCTATTGCACAATAATAAGGTTTTGAGCTGACATGGTTATTTACATTATTGGCATATTTAAAACTGGGTATATACTATGTTCTCCGTGAAGATTACATTTCCCAGTGCCGAAAAACATTCAAATTTCCATGCTAAATAACGTTACCTCGTTTTAAATCATACCCTTAGATATACATCGAGTAAAAATCATTTATTGCACACAGTTTTATAGTTACATTAAATCAATCTAATCTAGAATAATATTGTCATCGCAGACATAAGTTTATAGAAGTACCCATTCATCAAATATTTTGTAACAGCTATCATAAATAATATAGGGTTTCATGTCGTAATGGTTTCTGTGGATCGTCTGCATATAAAGCTAGAGTAACGGTGGTTACCAAGCAAATATGCTTGTAAAAGTTCATCCGACTGTAGCGATTATTAATCTGCATTAATGGCGCAGAGAAATCAACTTTTTATACAAACCCAGGCACAGGAATTAATCTCCCATTCGATTGTGTTTCTAATGGCCACTGAATGTCGGATATTTTATGGAGAAGATCTATCGATCTGAAGATCTACCGCGAAAATCGAAAAGTGTTTACGGCGACTCGGCTCTATCCTCGTCCTGCCCAATGTGATTTATAAAGGACATATTCGAATATTAGACATAGAGAATAGGGAGATAGCTGCTGCGGATCGTCCGAAATGGAGGCATTCTGTTCATGCTGCAGTGCAAGCCTTCGAGAAGAAGAGACAAGGGGAACTCGACGCTAAGCGGAACGAGCTGAAAACCCGACCACCTGTGGTTATTAACTACAACTACGTAGGTGGAGTGCTGACTTGCAGCAAATGTAGGCGCACATTTGTTGCAAAAATAGGCTACGTCAGTCACATGAGAGCACACGAGCGACGCTCTCAGTAGTCAGTTCAACCGGTCGCCTTGGCCGAAATCGGTCAGGAAGAGATGATGATTCGAATATGTAGAACAAAAGAAAAGCTACTATATTTTCAAACTCATTAGGTTTAAATTTCAATAGCTCAAACTTAGTATGACGGGCAGGACGAGGCTATGCCAAATATTGAAATTTAAACCCTATGTCATATGTTCTAAAGTGACATTAAAGTAGTGTATGAGTGGTCTACGCGACTACGCGTCGTACACTAGTCACTTTGTATTGAAATTAAACCTAGACCATATGACATAAATAGGGCTTAAAATTCAATATTTGGCATACCGTCGTTGCGCCTATAAAATCCGCTATGTGATTGATTTATGACTTTGAAATAGTAATCCAGCGACTAAGTACAAAGGGTATTAATTGAATTAATTAAAATCCACCGCATATCGGTTTACAGTGTACAGTCGAGTCGCCGTTGATAAGTTCGATCGACTAGTATCTGTCTACGATTTTAGAAGTTCGCTCTAGGCATTTGGACCAAAGATACCGACTTACCGACTCTTCAAATATAACCTAAGGGCTATATCAAAAATCAGATAGTATTAACAGGAACTGAACTTGAAGATAATGTTTATAATATTGACTTTGCCATTACTAGGCTAAAAGGCTTGCCTTTTAGGTAAACACTAGCAATTAAAACTGTGAGAATGTTAGAGAAAGGGCGTGAGATCTGCAAACAGAGGTTTACTTGTATACTTGTAAGAGTACCTATTCGTAAGAGAATTTACCAAGTTCACTCGCCGTGTTCAACACTGATGTGACCCTTATTTCAATGCCAGTAGAGACCACAACTGGGCAACGGTCTTGACAATAGTATATACAAGTACAAGGAAGTTCTGTACAAAAATTACTGCAATCTACATCTTAGTAATCATTTCTTCGTGTATTATGTCGTGAATAATGTTAAATAATTTATTTGAACTACAGTCATCATCCCTATTATTAGTACTACATAGTACAGCTACAAACTGAAACCAGACGCATTATGATTCACGAATATCTAGATCAAAAGTACATACAGTAGCCATCAGATATATAGGAGCTGTCAGGGTGGTCAAAAAATCTACACAGGCCTCTATTTTTATGACGTTAAAGTTCATTTTCAGATATTTGGAGCACCTCCTATATGTCTGGTGACGACTGGTAGACGCTCCTATGTCTGGTGACGACTGTACTTATGTCGGTTGACAAGCAAAAGTCACTAAGTAACAAATACCTACTTGAAATAAACGTCGTATCTCAGTTTTGACACAAGAGCGACATACGAGGTTGCTAAGAATAGTTACAGTTTTTATAGTGAGTTTTGCTTGTCAGCCGACGATTGCATAGTATTAGTAGTTGGTAGTATTAGAATATTTAGCTCGAGTCGGGATGTGGAGATATTTCTGAACACTATGGCCGCTTTGATATATCTTGTGGCGGCTGTACCTACATATTCAAGCTTTTCTTTATCGATTGTTTCTATTAACAGTGTAAGCATTCATTGTACGTTTCAAATCGCGTTTGTAAATCCGATATTGTAGGTCCCATACAAACTTATCGGAATCGACCGAGAAAGATAGACGTGACACGGATTTCTGCGGAAATGGAACCAGTAGCCGTACCATGAGTTTGCTGGTGAGGTTTACGTTAGCGGTTATTCTATACAGTGAAATAGTCCATCACACTCGCTGCTATACATCAGTGTGAGCTAGGGTGCTTCTTATTTTTGCTTTGTAGGATGTTCGAACCAATAAAGGAGCTCTTTGCTCTCCCGATTGCAATTTTCTATGGGGCACCCTCTCATATTTTCAGTGTGAAAAAAGTGACACGGTAATTTATTTTAGTCTTTAAATTTTGAGAATGATCGACTTGCCAACTTGTAACTAGTACCGTGACTTTACGAGTATCGGTAACGTTAGGTTTTACTTGATACGTAAATCATCCATCGCCATCACGCTCGCTCCAATTTTGTCAGTGTGAGCGCGATAGAATGCACGTATCGAGTAAAACCTAACGTATCCTTTACTTTCCGACTCATGGTAGAAGCGATAGTGTTCGAGCATAGTTTGTAAAGTTGTTGGTAGTAGACCTAGTTCTCCAGTAGCACATAATAGCGAGTGCTGAGTGTATTATGTCGCTGTTTACATTCGCACTCAGAAGGCCGAGTGTAGTCGCGTTTACGTTTTCATCGTCATTTGTATGAAATTGACGATGACGTAAACGCGATCGAGACGTTTTTTATAAGTTATTGCCTACATTCGGCCTTCTGATATATCGAAGCAGCCAGGGTCCTCATAAACATCTGAACAGGCATCCATTGATATGGCGTAAAAGTGCATGTTCAGTTATTTTTGAGGACCGTAGCCGCTTCGATTCGATATATACTATCCCCCTTATTCATAAACGTCTGCTAACTTAACAAGCCGCTAATAATTGTTTGTCCCTTTTGCTCTTATGAACACATTGTTAAGACGGAAAGGGACAAACGATTATTAGCGGCTTGTTAAGTTAGCAGACGTTTATGAATAAGGAGGTATAACTATACTGATATACTGTACGTACATACCTAAGGGTCACACAGAGTAATTAGTTCGCGTCTTTCCTATGAGATTGCAAAACTTAAAGGTGCATTCAGACCAAACGAGCATTCGCTATTCTATCCCCCCACTCTACGAAATTCGATCGTTACACAAAACGTGATTGGTTGATTTCGTAGAGCGGGGGATATAACAGCGAATGCTCTTTTGGTCTGAATGCACCTTAAGAAAGATTAGATACATCGAATTTGCAAATCGCATAATCAGTGTATCTTATATAATATTTTGATATCCTCTATAATACTTATTTCCATATGGTTAAGTTAAACCATAAGAACTACTAGCCGCGTGGTGGCACATTTGTCACCACCCCAACTCTGCCTGCGAGTGTCGTAAGAGTCTACTAAGGGATTGAAGGGTCACTGAAACCATTAAAATATTGAACAGCATCATCATAGTGTACACAGTACACACTAGGTACTGCGACCGCCAACCCGCTTGCTCAATTTAAGGACATTTATATACCCTCCTAATACGCATAGTATAGGAGAGGCCTTTGTCCTGCAGTCGTCTCATATATTATACGCTGATGAAGTGAAGTGAAGATAAAATACAGGCTATAAGTTTCGAGCAACGTATTTGTATGACCCTTATCCAATTTTTCACCAGGGTAATAACTGAAAAACTGCATCAGCAGACGTACCACAGTTTTCGCATGTCCCTTATTGTTTCCCACGTTACCGAATTGGCTCGGTCGGGCAGAACCAGTCGCATTCCTCGGGGCCTTGTCTGCGCCCGCGCCGCTATCTCGTACCTCATGCCTGCGTGATACGTGCCTTGCTACTTCGGCGAATTTTATATCGTACCCTGCTTTATAATGACAATGATATTTTAGGACTATAAGTAACGTCTCAAGCTTATTTAAATTAGCGCGGGTTATTTACGTAATTTAAATAGAAGATTGGTCGATGGTCATTCTCAAATGCCTAGGTCTAAATCTAATTACCGTAGCCGTTTTGTTTCCAATGGAATCTCAAGTTCTAATATTTATATTAATATGTCACTTTGTCACATCAACTATTATAATCTGGGAAGCTATCATGATCTATAAATGCGATTAAGTTTAGGTTCTGCTTGCTCTGTAAAAGTGCATTCAGACCAAACGAGCATTCGCTATTCTATCCCCACTCTACGAAATCAACGAATCACGTTTTGTGTAACGATCGAATTTCGTAGAGTACGAGGTTAAAACAGTGAATGCTCGTTTGGTTTGAATGCACCTTTATGGAACTGACAGATCGCGATTCAGATTAGGTCCTAAATTATATCAAACAAAGTACCTATGTACCTATTAGTTAGTGCCCGTGACTTAGTCTGACACTTACTTCGACAATTCACACAATATCTTTATACATTGTAGCCTATTTGTTATTCTGTATAACTTATTGTAAAGTTTCATTAAAATCAATTCAGTTTTACGGGAAAGAGTAACAGACATCCATCCATACTTACTTTTGCGTTATAATATTAGTTGTATAATAAGATTTAAAATGGGTTACTGACATAAGTAATTTAAGTAGACGATTTTTCGACATGTTTCGACGATTGGTCGATGTTACAAATAAGATGTTGACATGCAGCAGTAAACGGGTTAAAACGGCATATCTTTCTTGTTGAATTGGCATTTTATTGCTCTTTTGTATAATTGAACAATTCGATGCTAAATATGTTCAACGGTAATATAATTGCCGCGATACCAGTCTATCAAGTCTGGCTCATGCGGGCGGCGACAGTGGGGGAAAGAAACATGAAAATTTTGTGGTAAAGGCAATTGTTACGAACGATAATTCCAACGTTTTAACATCAGGGTTATCAGCGCTCAATATCTTAACAACGATGCTTTACTCGCTTGCAGGAATTCGCTGACGTTGGATAGTTACGTAAGATTCAATTCGGAATGCGTGACACGTATCGCCTCGTAACTTTACTATGCCTTAACCGCCTTCCGTCGACGTGTTCTATAGTTTTCCTTCTACAAAGTTTTAAATCGATTTTTCCACGGTGCCCGGTGGCAACCTATTCGGAAAATTCCGCGGTTTACGAGTAGTCTCAGGGGTCACGCGACACCGAGCGCATTGTTCGAATCAAGCGCGCTGCCACACCGTTGGATGAAATTGGATAAAGCATGGGAACCGACCGAGGAATTTCACTGTGACAATTGAAAACGGCGTATGTGCTATGAAAATTGAAATGGATATGTTACTTTATGCTACCGTGAGTGGATTAAGCGGCTTCGTTGAGGGCTGTTTGCATAGCTTGCTTTATTGGCTGTAACGTTCTCCCAAGTACTCGCGCCTTCGCGCCCCTCCCTCGACATCCTCTAATGAACCGCGAGCCGTTTACGACGGCATTCCATCAGCTCGGGTTTGCTCTAAATGTCTGTCGGTATCAAAATTCGACGTTTAATTATTTGCGGAGATTTATGGACGATCTGCGAAGCCGCGCTCAGTAACAATATACTAGCATAGTCGCCGGCTCGCGTGTGAAGCCGACTCTGCGGTGAATGGTTTATGGGCACATTGTTCCGAAAACTTTATCTGGCTTCGCGACGAGGCTCAATCTTTCCATTTCGTGGTCGACCCGCATCGTACGGGCTCGACCGCCAGTCCAAAAAATAGACTTAGACTCAGCAACAGCGAGACAATGCACAATGACAACTATTTTATGCGAAATCTTCGACTAGCATGAAGCATACAATGTTGTCGTTTATACTGACAAACGTTCTCATTTCGAATTCCCGTGATGAGACTCATTCATTCACAAATCTCTCTATTAAGATCTAATAAGGCCTATGGCGTAGCTTGCGTCGATCGAATCCCGACTCTAAAGCGAGGAGTGGTCGAGCTAGAGTGCGGTACCATCGGCCCACTGTCGAGCACCGCCGACCCCGGCGATTGAGTTAAGTAAACATCGAGTATTATCTGTCAACGGACATGCACCGCTTACATGTATGCGTGTCATGTGTAAACGAAATAATCAAGTTATTCATAACTTGAACCATTCAGATAACGCAGGGGTATCACTAGAAATGTGAGGTTTATTATTAAATATTAATTAAATTAATCTAGGTCATGTTGGAGATTGTTAACTAGGATGTTGATTTAAGAATGAAAGAAAATAATGGATAAAAGTTTGGTCGATTTTGTACCATATGTTGTAATGGGTACAGATACTTCTAGCTTACGAAGGAAGCTAGCTTAGTTTAGTAAGTACACATTCATAGTTGGGACGACATAACAATGCTACCTACCGGCCGTTCCGGGAAGCGAACTCGCCGTGTTTACGATTATACGACGGATGTGGCAGGAATGCCATTTTATTGTTTGAACAGCCACCGCTTTCGGCTTTTTAAGGGTTTTATTACGCTTTATTTTAAAATAACAAAGAATAGGGTTGAAAGACTTAAGTCGAGACATGTGGCACAGAACAAAATCTTTGTACACGGTCACAAAATCTGTTATTTCCAGAAACTTTTATAAATAATACTTTGTTGCTATTGCTTCTCCCAAAAACCTTTTCGAAACCGTAGAAAGTCCACAATAGTAGTAACTTAGTACAAAATATTCTCAACTTCACTGTCAGCCTACCAAATCAAACACAAACTAGTTCCTATGAAACTCACGTCCGGTTGGTTCGGTTTACCTACTTGATGGTTACGTTATCTAATACATTATCTCTAAAAACAGCTTATGCTTATTTCATATGCTAAATTCCGCATAATTTTCAACTTAATATAAGTTTATAAGTAGGTATACCCTTTGGACGCTTGATAGATGGTAGTGTTTGCTTGTCAACAGAGTTGGGAGCTGCTGGTACTGTCGAAGCTGAAATGGGACGTGGCAGGAGTGACGGCACATGACTTCCTTCCTCTACTGCTCTCTCGGCTACCTCTGCGAGGTCTCGTCAATACGGAGATGGTACACCGGCATGCTCAAACCTTCATTGCACTCGCGGCCAGAGGTGAGTCTTGATTATGCTTTTAGCAGACTATTAGATGATGGTAGTGATGGTAAACAATCACCAGACACCAGAGGGATCAAAAAAACTTTCAAGTATGAATAGTTACGCTCTCGGAGATGTCAGGGTCGTTTAGATCGGGAAAACGAGAGCACATTTAGCTATGAGAGGTAGGAAGTTAGCGAAGTATAAGGCTATAGTTTCAGTTGGAATGTCCGCTAACGTTGACGTGTTAAAGAAACTACGAAGGTACATTTGTATAGCATTGTGGTGCAGCGTAAGATCTGACGCTGGTACAGTCTGGTGAAGTTTAACCATTCGTATGCGGAAGCGCCTAGCAGAGTAATCAAAACTAGACTTTGACAGTTGTTTTATGAAGTCAAATTGTGATGGAGCAGATCTGCTTCTAAGCATACGAAAGGTTAAGACAGAAATTAGCAGGGTTATCATCAGACACCACCTTTCACTTGCCAAATCACAGCGTCGCACGGAATAGAATTCGTCCCGGATGTCCACGCCTAAATATTGGAATCGTTCGAAAGCAGACGATAATTAGCATCGAGAGATACGTCACGACGTCGCGCCTCTTAGCCTTTGTCACTGCGTCATGTGTCACTGAACTTATGAGAATTGTACGCACATGCAAAACTAAAGAACATGAAATATGTGACTTCGTTCACAGTGGAACGGCTTAATCGACATGATGAATTGCAATATCGGTGTGCTATTGAAACAGAAATAAGAGACGTTGGTGAACGTGGTCTTTTTTATTGTTAAATGACATCTACAGGATTTACAATCTGTGTAGCACCTCATTTGCTTTAAAATGTTGGTTGAGCTTTATTATTCCTAAACTAGACTGAGATTACCAGCTGGTAGCCGCAGTTAGATAGCATTTGAGTGGGTAGCTAAGCTAATCCGTGAAGTTGATGGTTTGAGAGCAAATACAAGAGCTTAGGTTTTTATACAAGTAAGGCCTAGGGGTTGTTTGTGTTGGGGTTAGACAGGCGGTGTGTGTGGCTCGCGAGAGTTGCGCCGGCGCCTCCCACGCCGCTCGCCAGAGCGCATTCCAGCACGCCTCGGCCCCCTCCCGCGCCGCACTCTTCCCCTCCGCCCTCATGGGATCATATGTTTTTGTGCAACGGTTTTTGTTGTTCGCCGCCGATGTCGTGTTGTTTTTTGTTCAAGTTCACGCTCCAGCTCTTTCATTTTATTATCATCTCGGGTATCGGCTCTTTCTATTCTACTTACGCCAGACGATTAAACATGTGGTAATGTTCATCCCGTTTACCGAATGATTGCTGTAATAAAGTTTTGCAGCGCCTCCGGTTGCGGTATGACATTTATGAACGAGGGCCGAGAGGAATTTATTTTTATAAATTATAATGTCACGCCGGTTTTATTATTATGAGTGCATCTCGAACAATACGCTACCCCGGAGCCTCCGTAATGGCGAATAGTTCGCGGCGGCCCAGAGCTCGTATTATGTATCATTATTTGAATGGCACAATTTACTCTGGAATCATAACTCGTCTGGACATTAAATTCGTAATGGGTCATTTTTAAGACCATACACGATGCGCTCTGATGTGGCATCGACGAAAAGCTGTTTCGAGTTAATTATATTTTTTGTTGGATGCTCGAACCTCGTGTTTTAGTCGGATTAGTTCAGACCAGACACCGCATTAAGAGAACGCACAGAGCCATTTTATATATTAAATGCTACGTTGGTAGTCAACTGATATGTAGGGTTTGTTCAAATTTCTAGCATCCATGAGCAGTTGTAAAAGTAAACACAACTGAAATAAGCAATCACGCTCCTGCACTCAATTAGTAAGGGAGCTAGGTGTGTGGTGAGCAGATATAAATATGAAGCTCCATAGTGAGGTGATCTTCAGGTGTGAGAAGGTGAATTCGAAGCAACCGTCCCTGTCACACTTACGTACGAATTCACGAGTGCGAGACAACACTTCGTTCGTGGTTCGCGGTAGGGCCTCTGAATTCGAGTGACTGAGACTCGTACGATTTTCGATGTTCGCGGGCCTCAGTGCCGTGCACGTTATCTGCGCCCGCGAGCCGCGGGGCCCGCGCGGGTGCGGCTAGGCCCCGCCGGCGCCCGTGGCCTCGGCCGAGCGTTCACCTCGCGAATAGCCCGCACCTCTTCTATCGCATCCATTCAGCGTTCAAGGGCAAAACGACGATTATGTCACCGCTGATGGCTGCCACTTGCGGTTTCTTGCCGTATTCATACAATTTTGCTGGGGTATTAAAGCTTAAAATAAATTAGTGAAGAGTTCTGAGTTGAAACATATGAGCGCTCAGTTGAAATTCAATTATGTGAATGTCTTATGACGTCGCTTGTATCAAACTTCCTCGGCACTTCCTCTGCAAGCCTATGCACTAATAAGGAAGATTGTACGAGCATCCGCCGCGTGTGGGTTCCGGCCACGCAGCCGGGCACGTTCTAAGCGGTAACTGAATGATAAGACGGAGATTTGAGCTCCGAACCGGTCGGCGTACCGGTCGCGAGGCGGTAGGGCCGTGGCTGTTTGATTAACATCAGATTATGCAAATGCTCCGAGTGAGTCGCTCTCGTTCTTTTTCTCGTCCTTTATCTCGGGAATGCCGACATGCGAATTAAAAAAAATTAAAATAAATCTTTTAAATGAGCTGAAAGAGTGTTCGATATCCCTACGCTCGGATAATGGGGTCTACTTAATAATGAATGGGCCCTTGAAGGCCTCATTGTGAACGTTCTGGAGGTTCGGTTTTGTGGTTTTGCGTCTTTCAAGTTTCAATAGTTATCTCGTGGCGTGGGAACGGGATCGGTTTGATTAGGTTCTCATTCTCAGACGTCTAGCACATATGGAGTAGGTCTAGGTACTATAGATATTTCTAAGTTCCTTGTACCTAGTTTTTCAATCCCCAGCAAAAAACTGCCCACAAGTATTCTTCATTGTTAGTATTAGATATTACTCCCTCGAAGCTAAGCCCCAACGGAAACTGATAATAAGAGTATGTTATGTCGGGACATATATCATATTTAAAAGGAACGCTGAAAATATATAGTATTAGTATTTTCCTGCCAACGTATCTCACTGGTTAATGTTGTTACATATGTTTGATATTCAATTTATCCTATTACAGTTAGTAAATGGCAATTAGTTGAGCAAATGAAACATTTCTTCATGAGGACAGTTAGCACCATCTTAAAATTTTCGAAAAGTAATGGTAATGCTTCACTCGCTTCTTGAACGAAATGAACAATCTTGTTTAATCAGCCGCTTAGTTCAGATAAAAGTATTCGCACACCTTGACACGTCATTGATATCAACTAACGTAGTTACGCCATCACGCAGACACAAAAAAACCTATTTTGACGGCAGGATCACCAGAGCGGAGCGGAATTAAGTAACCTAATTATAAAAGCTTAGTATGTTACTAATTAGTACAGTCTTATTTGCATTTCACGTCAATTATCACGCCCTACCGAGGCCTAAAAAGGCTATACGTATAATGGTTTCGCCAAACCGCGTGAGAAACGGCCGAGCCTTGGAATGTGGCCGAGGGCGGTCGGTTCCTTTGAGAGGCGACGACCGTGCGAGGGAGAAAGCATTTCACCGGATATTGGTATGCGCTTGAGCCTTCAATATTTCAGGGCCTTATTATATCTTTCTTTAGCGAAGTAGCAGATAATTAGTAGTTATTCAGCTGTTTCAACTAGGGCCTCAATCAACATTTTCTTATGTAGAATATAATTCTGTGGCCCTAGTGAAAAAGGATATAACTATAACTTGCCGGCCATTTTGGAATTTTACCACATCATCATCATCATCAACCTATCTTAGTCCACGGCGTATGATGGCGCTACTTCTTATCATGAATTTCCAATCAAAGAATGGCCAGTGACACTTCAATCCCTTAGTCGACTCTTACGACACCCGCGGGAAGAGTAGGGGTGGTGACAAATGTATTCTTATATCTGTCACCACACGCCACGGCATGGCATTTTACCTGTAACAAATGATTGTTTTTCTTCTGCTTTTCCGTTACGGTGTTCGGAATAAAATATTTGGAGTTTAGTATGGAGATTGTTCGCTCGGAACTGTCCGAAATAACTACCTAGTGAAGTGAAAACGTGCGTGGTCCAACAAATTTACCTACAGTTACATGAAGAATAATTGTAATCTCATACAGGAAAATATACGCATCCGGAGTATATTATTGGTATATCCCACTGACCCGGTTCGCTATATCGGCAACTACTTACCGTGCGAGTTATGCAATCAATCCTGCTGAGAATAACGTACTTTGGTATTGAGACAGGGATTTATGGGAATAAGCAGTGTAGCAGCCCACATTGCAATTTAGACGAAACTACTCGGCATGTTCTGGCGGAAAGCATTATGTATGCGGCGGCAAGACATGTAGTGGGTTTGGCAGGGATAGGTTGGAGGAGAAAGAACTTCGGCTGATTCACTGCTGAACATAGATCTCTCCTATTATCTGTGCGTATAGATAGACGCTAGGAAAGCGGATTGGCAATCGCTTTAGTTTTAGTGGACAAATCCACTATGATGACGCTGTTGCCCGTCATCAATCTTCAGTAAATGAGTTGTTAGCGACACTTCGATCCCTTAGCCAACTGTTACTACATCAGAGTTTGTGTGGTGACATGTTTTCTTACTGCCGGCAATACGCGGCTGATGTTGATACATAAATATACTTTTTCGAACCTACGGAGGCCGTCAAATACAATGATGTTCTCTTGTTACAGATTACGAGTTCACGCTATATTCAGCCAGCACTCTGGCTGCCTGCAGCATCGCGGCTGCACTGCGCGGACTGAGTCTCGACGGGCATTTGGCTCGTCTGCACGACCTGACGGGCATTGACTTGGTAAGTTACCTATGGACTACACAATCCACGCGGCATCATGAAGCACACCGTGTAATTTCGCTTTATCAAGAGCTTATTTCCACTCTATCAACAGACTCTGTCTGGGTTAGTCTTCCTATGTTTACGTAAGAGAACTAATCTCTATTGGCAAAGTGGAAATAAGCCCTTTTGAAAAGACTCCTCAAATCATGTCCACAGCTATTCGTAAAACTTATTTTAATTTACTCGAACAGCGTAAAACATGCTTATAAAGTCCTATACTAAACTAATGTGCGCTGCCCCATGCAGGTTCATATTTTGATCCATCCAGTAGTTAAGATGACCTGTGCATCAGGTTATCAGCTGAAAAAATATCCGTCTTGAGACCTCTCTTCGCGAAGACCAATCATTAAGGGCGGGATGCACCAACCCCTTATTA
Source organism: Thaumatotibia leucotreta (assembly GCA_025490895.1). Classification (NCBI taxonomy): domain Eukaryota; kingdom Metazoa; phylum Arthropoda; class Insecta; order Lepidoptera; family Tortricidae; genus Thaumatotibia; species Thaumatotibia leucotreta. The sequence goes on from JALPQI010003065.1 coordinate 29,036, forward strand.
AACTTCCCATGCATAACTTTTTAGCGAATTACACGCCGACAGACCGTTTGTTCAACCCATTCACAGCAGACAAGTAAACAAACCCAACGTTTCATCTCAACCATGCTCATGACGTACTAACCCAGCGTCCCATTCCAGGACTGTCTCCACACGTGCCTCGAACAAATAGAAGACATGGTGCAGCACATGATCGAAGAGCGGGCCCCAAACGGGCAGCCCAGGGAGGCGGGGTGGACCCCCCCTCCCCCGCAGGACAAGGCGCATAGCAACGCCGCCACACCCACCGACGTCAGAGACGTTCATTTCTAGCAACATCGCTATACCCTCGCCCGCTGTCAAGTTTGACAGCTGTCAGTTTGACACCTGTCAAAAGTGACCGTTTTGATTTGAACTGATAGCTGTCAGCGTTGTCTTCGCGGCAGGTGCAAGTCTGCAAGTACGAAAATACTTTAAACTAAACCTATAGATTAGGGTGAAAAGTGATTGAGGACTGATACCAAGACTGACGCATGTCTACACGTAGGCGAATGCCTACTTACTATAAGTATAGTACATGTTAGAGTAAGTATATGATAAGTGCGCTTGCGAACTACTCGCTTGCCTTTCTTGCTGCAAAACTATCTGGCGATTGAAGTCGTGATATCTCTCTTATACTTGTTGTCACTGGGTAAGAATAAAAGTAATAGCAGTATCCTCTAGATAATTTTACGGCAAGTATAGTTGCGCGGGCGCTGAAGTCAGTGAGTACTCTACGCATCTTCCAGTTGTAGTTAATATCGTTCTTGAAATTACAATCTACCTCTTAATATTTAAGATTCATTTTCTGACCGTACTGTAACATTGTAAAGCACGGTACACACTGACTATATTTTCATGCTGTTCGCATAGGACCAAAGCATCATTTTGTTTTAAAAATGATCTGATACTAAATGTTACATAGAATGACTATTACATATGTTTAAATAATCATAATGCTACATTCATATTCCATGGTCGGTAGGGTTGAAAGAAGTTGAGAATGAGAACAGTATCTACATTTATTAAATTCCGCGAAGTTGATAAACTTTTATGTCATGATATCTATCAAATTCTACTTATATCGGGGGAAGGCAATAAAATACGCTTTTATATATTGTAAAAACTTAATGTTACGTTCATTAATTGTATCATATTTATATACGAATAGGACACTACAAACAAATGCGCAGGTAATTGAATAAACTATATTAATACAATACCACTGAAATATAATTAAACTGTTCAATTCACGTTTTAGTAACGCGCGTCTTGTTTCGGAGAGCATAGGTCTCCGGTCTCCGGTCGTCAGTTTGTGCCGCGCAGTTGTCGCGGGCTCAATGCTTGTTAATGGAGACCTAGGCCCTCCGAAACATGTCGCACGTGACTAAATACATAGCCGTTTATTTATATTTCAGTGAATCGCGCAGGTAGTAGCTGGATACTGTGTTGGGCTCGAGAGAAAGCACAATGGCTGCATTTCCGCTTCCGCTCTCTCCAATTTTCTCTAAAAGACTAATGTAGGCGAATAAAATCTTGTTCCTCTTGTAAGAATAACAGTGATGTATAGATTGTATTTAGTTACGCCGGTCGGCACACTGTAGGTTTAACTTTAACATGTAATGTGATAGTGTCGAAAGATGATAACTTCATATCATAGTCACTTCAAGTCATAATATGTAAACTTAGAGGTACTATTTTGTTGGATAAATTAGGAAAATAGAAAAAAAATGTGATTTATTAAAATATCCTTGCTAGAAATTGTAATGTACCTAGGTTAGGTAAAAGTTAGCACGTAATGTTTGTTAAATATAAATACGTTCCTATTGTAGCAATTGTCAAAAAGTCCTATATAGTGTAACGCACGCAATAGTCGGAATCCACCACTGTACTTAATATCATTACCAAAACTACAATAAGTCATATCCAAGCCCACATTACTATTATTTCATATTGTGATATTATACCTACTTTGTTATTGACATTAATGTTAAGTTTAGGATACCGTTTGTATTTCTGAGACATATTCTATGCCAGGTGCTGATATTGGGTTTTGTATCTAACTTCTACGATATATCCCTGCATTTCTCGTTCGCTAACTTGAATTGATGACTAAATATTGCCCTACATATCTAGGTATATTGGACCGTCATTATATCCATGAAAATATACATTTCGTATTGCATGGACATAATTTGGATTTAGCATTTAACATATCGAATTAGCGGGCGGTATAGTATGCAGATAAAAACCCAATTATTTTAACTACATTTGTGACTGTGACGAAAGGAGTCCGTGCTCCGTTTTTTATCGCACTCTTAATGGATTTGCGATCACAAAAATGTGCAAAAACGCCGGGCACGTTGCACTGTGTATAAAAACTGTGCTCAGTAGATTTACGTATATTAAGCCAACGATCAGTCCAGTGTCTTCCATGTTGAAGAATCAGACATTTTGTGAAGCTGCCGTGGATTAGACAAAGGTTAAATACGCTGCGACTTTGATAGTCGGATCTCTTTAACTCTTCCAAGCAAATGGACTGTCAACCACATAAAGGTAACTTTGACTTGACTTAGAAGAGTTAATCTAGTACGACTATGGTGCTGCGCAGCTTTATATGCATAGTTTGTTTTGTGGTATGTTTACTGCTATTTACTGCCTGTAAATGTACTACTTTTATCATATAATGTACACCCAATGAATCCTCAAAGCGGCTTTGACCTCTTGACAGCTATTGACGGCTATACGCGACAGTGGAGTTGTGTCAGCGCTGACCACAGCCATCATTTCACATTGCTCTCTTGCTCGGAACTATAGGAGTCGACGTCAAAGATATAATCACGATTCAGGTGCCAAAAATATATTTACACGACCATAATGTCTAGGCAATAAAGTCGTGTAAATATATTTTTGGCACCTAAACCGTAATGATATATTAGACGTCGACTGTACATAAAGCTAGCTAGTTTGAGTAGATACGATCGTGTGACGTCAGTGAAACGTGGTTTTTCCTTTTCTTTGCTTCCAAAAGGTTGAACGTCCTATTGTCTATGCACTGGCGGCTAGTCTGATTCTTCATATATAAATTCTATATAGAATACAGTAATTAGATTAAGCCATTATTAATGTAGATATTTAATAGTTATGTAAATAGGTAGATGGTTTATAAAAAAATATGCTGTAAGCATGTGGTGCCATAGTAACACTTCTAAAAAGTATTGTATAAATTAGCACTAATAGAATACAAGCAATTTGTACCGTAATATCGAGTACGGTTGTCGAAACACTTTGATTTGTTTGTACTTTAAGCTCCAAATATGGTAGACCAATTTTGGGTTACTGTACATGCACATTAGAATTGAATTTACGTTTCACCTATTAGTAGGTATTTCAGTTGACATAAATGAAAGTATACATTTTATTATTTAGTTTATATCGTGTATAAACGAAGTTATGTGGGAAAATAATACGCATTACATAGTTAGTCTTAGAATGCCTTTGGACTAGCTTCAAATATTTTAAGAAATGTAATTACATTTGACATGAAATGTAAGAAAGAGGAAAGAGTTTTCCTAATTATTGTATAGTAAATTTAAGTTCCAAGTTATGTTTTGTTTGATGTATGGAGTCATGATGACGAATAATCAAAAGTAATCTTAAAGATGTGGCAAATGAGCCCAAGTCGTGATTGTAGTTATTGTAGGTAGGATATTTTTGGATTGTCTGAACGTTCTGACTAGGTACCTATTCTGAAATGTAAATAAAAACAATAAATATATACAAAATTAAAATACTGTCGTTTTTTTGTATCACGCATATCCTTCACACCCGAGATTTAAATAGGAAACCTATGTATTTTCAACATTAGAAACGAGCGAATGCTCATTCTATCCCCCCCCCCCCCCCCTACAGGTACGAAATCAACGAATTTCGACGAATTACTTTTTGTGTAGCGAACGAATTTCGTAGAGTTAGTATAAAAGATATATATACCAAATTTAATAATGAGATGTTAAAATAGTGAAGATCTGGCTTAATTAAAAAAATTCAATGCCATTTCAGGAAATTTCATGAAAACACATTTTTCTCCGTACAAAAATCAGCGAATTATAGAATGACCCAGCCATTTCGGTGCATGATTTCTATAAACATTTTCTTGGGAGATGATCGAGTAAAGTAGATTTTACTGCTATTATTTAACTTACTACATATTTCACTTAAAATCGGGTAAACAGATATCTTTAACGCAACAATACTGCACTGAATTATAATGTATTCCTACGAAAATAACGACGTTTGGATATTAGTATTAATTAACCTTTTCACCGCCAGACGGCGAAGGAACATGCCGAGATCCAGACGCCACACGTTTACGATTATTTAAGCGACATTGAACTTTACGGCATCCCACGTAAGTTCTTACTGCATTGGCGTAGCTGTCGCCCAGTGCCGTCATTGGCGTCCTAGCAAGGCACGGATACCGGTTTTTACTCCATACAAAAGAAAACGGTTCGAATTTCGTTCTTTTTTGTTCTTTGGTATATCAATTCTTTGTTAATGGAGTAATTTAAAAATACGACGTTGGTAATTTCATAACATTTTGAGTACTACATAAAGAATATAAAACATTTTACATATTGGGCTATTTCGAGGTTCTCGAAAAAAACCGGTTCCGAGCCTTGTCACGTCCATTTTTTTGTCCTAGTCACGATTTTCTGTTGTCGTCTATGGCCGACTGTGTCAGTGAAAAGGTTATAATAAAGGTTGCCAGGTGAAAAAACAAATAAACAAAGTGTAACAATGAATGAAATGCCATTTAATCAAAAAACAAATTTACACGTTCGTTCATATACAAAGATCCGAATTGTATTTGGACCACTGGTTTATATACATATATTATACAGATGCTAAATGTAGTCACATAATACTTAATGGTTATAGAAATTTCACTAAATTAATTGGTATAAATGAAAAGGCACACTTTAAAAGGGTACTTGTATACAATTAAAGTAATATATTATGTATTTTAGCTTTAATAAGAATGATTACATGTCAATTTTCTAATATATGGAAGTAGGAATTCACAATTTTCACAAAGTAATACATTTATAAGTGAGAATAAAAGATACGTCAGTATTTTCTAAAATAATGAAATCTAGCGTTGATATATACAGGAAATGAAAACCAGTAAGTAGTCGAAGGAATGCAAAATGTAGAGAAATTAGATTAAATCGAATAATTCGTCAGTCGTTCGTTTACAAATTCGTAGTTTCAGAAATAGCCTGACTTTTAACCGATTCTCGCAGAAACACGTCGTCAGACTATGTAGTCAGGACGACTTTACGGCCGATGTAAAGTTTATGTCCCTCTCGAACTTAATGTTTATAATGTACACCTATGAGTCCAAGGCAAAGAAGATGGCAGTGCGTTTTAAGTTTTCTTTTTAATCGAATATTTGAAAATAGGCAAGGAATTTGTGAAGAAATTAAAGTATTTTATTTTAAGTACAGGTACAATAAGTACTTTATGTTTAGGTAAATACTTAAAAAATATTAAAATCAGAAAAACACTGTTTTTCCTGTACCCTTGTAGTTCTTACAGTTTAAAGGTACTATGCTATATCAATAGCATGCAAAAAGAATACGAGTATGTCTTTTAGAAATTAAGGGAGAGGGCGAATTCTTTTAACAAAATTCGAATGTTTTTCAATTACCCGTTTTATATTAGGTATAGCCTTGACGACATGCTGAGAAATGTTTAATACTTCAATTTTGAAAGTTGAAAGTATTAAGAAAATCAATACAATGTATAGATTATAGCATAACAAATACAGTCAAAATTACATTTTTGATACACGCTTTTCCCGACTGTAACTATAGTTTCCGCGTAATTATTTATACCATTTATTTTTATTGGGTATTTTTCAAACGGGTCCAAATTCACTATTATTGCTTATTTTTGGGACTTTAGCCAAGTTAAGTGAAATTAACAATACTGAATTGTCTGTACTCAAAAATTGCAACATGTTTACGACTTAAAGGCATGCTATATTATGAATTATCTCGCAGACAAAAATATGGTATGCCACTTTTCAACATTATCACAGAATTGAATAGATAGCTGTTTTGACCAATGGTACTATCAGCATCCGACTAACAGTAATCCTAATTATATTTAGGCAAGCACCTTAAGTATTGCTGTTAGTACTACGAAAATAGGCCAGAAAAAGCGTGTAACAAACTAACAAATATAACGTAAACATACCAATAATCGACATGTTAAGCCCCAATTTTCGGCACTACTGTCAACTTCATTGCTATAAACGTTATGATTGCAAATCATAACTTTATTGCTTTAACGTTATGATTACAAATCATAACTTTATTGCTATAACGTTACAATTGCAAATCATAACTTTATTGATATAACGTTATGTTTGCAAATCAAACTTTATTGCTATAACGTTATGATTGCAAATCATAACTTTATTGCTATAACGTTATGATTGAAAATCATAACTTTATTGCTATAATTTATGATTGCATATCTAATTTATTACTTTATTGCTATAACGTTATGATTGCAAATCATAACTTTACCGCTATATCGTTATGATTGCAAATCGCGTCTATATTTACTCAACCGCGTATCTACAATACTAACTTGATGGGAAAACATACGTATTCTGAATGAAAGAAAGGTATCATTTCCATGAATTTTAAAGGACCAGGGTGCTTTGACAAGTTGCCAATCGCTAACGCTTAATCGTCAATCGTAAACGAAAGGCAGCTAACTGTCTTTGTCGCACTAATATAAAAGAACGACAGAGGGAAAACTACGATACGCTACTAGGCGTTCGCGATTGGCTATTTGGCTAAGCATTCTGTTACGACGTGGTGGATGTTTTGACAAGAAAATTTCGATTTGGGTACATATACACCGTGTTTTTATTGATTTCCGAAAGGGAAGCTTATTTAGGTCAAAAATAGTCAATTTCACTAAGAAAGTAGTGTCTTAACTCTTACTGTTATTGAGTTATTAAAAAAAATAAGTTTAATGGCTGAACAAGTGTATTGCAACCTTTATTAGATTCTAATGTTACTTATTTTGACGTGTGCCGTTCACCTGAGATCTTATTCTTAAGGTTCTCTCACACTTGTCATTACAATTATTATGTATGAATACGAAAAAAAAAATTTTTTAGGAAATTTGTAAAAGCCGATGTACCAGGCAACTTCTATTAATGTCCCAAATAACCTGTCCAATTTAACGGAAATCAATAAAAACACGGTGTATAATGTCAAATTTCCATGAATGATTGGTGTCGATCCGAGGTTCAGTAAATATAGCGATGAAATGTCGATTATTGGCACTGTGTGTGACTGAAAATAAACCCCTGAAGTATCGATAGCAAAATAAAGAGTACATTTCAGTAGAAAATGTTTTGCTTCGTACCTACAGGTTGGCTTGGTGGCAAAAACACTTAAAATAAATGCATTTATAACAGGTAATCATACTCTAACGTTTTTTAAATGTATGCTCTTAGAATAGTTTTGGATAACGATCATTTCAAGGCTTAAAGACTTGATCACTTAAGACTTCAGAGCCTCAACTTAAACTCGATTTTATTTGAGAGTTGGCCTGACTTATTTTATGTATATAGATGCGAGAAATGTCTTTGCAGCCTTCGAGTGAAGCCTTTACCCTCGTATTTATAAACATCTCCACTTAACATGCCGTTAAATATTGTTTGTCCCTTTCGGTTTTATCAATATGTCTGTAAGAGCGAAAGGGATAAATAAAACTTAGTTAGCTTAATAGCTCCCGGTGAGACCACTGCCTAAGTTAGGAGACGTTATGAATAAGGAGGTTAGTCTGTAAGACTCGAAATGAGTTTTTCTCACAACAGTAACTTAATATAACTATAGAACACCAATGTTTTGAACTGTTGATTGGTGTTATAATGAGTGACCACACTAATCTTATGTGGACTACGTAGTATAGGGAGCTTTAGAATCTGACCTTGTAGGTGATTCACAAATTAGCGGCTTAAGCCTATCATATATTTTCTTCATCATTTATCTTTCAACCCCTTTTTAGGTCCATAATCCATACCTACTGCTGACGGAAGTTACTTGCCCTATAGCTATGCTTTTATTTAGCCATAGATTTCATGCATGCCTAGGAGATTATAAGTTATAACTAGCTTATACGTTATAACTAGGTTGTAAGTTATAACTAGCTTATACGTTATAACTAGGTTGTAAGTTATAGCAAGCTTATAAGTTATAACCTATAATAGCTTATAGGTTATAACTAGAGTATAAGTTATAGGTAACTAAATCATAAGCTATATCTAAGTCATAATCAGTGATCGGTTTTTTGGATTAGCGGAATATTGCGTATAAAAAAAAATACGCGTGACTATAAAATTTTATTTAACACTATTGTATTATACACACAAGAGCATACTTTATGAAACAGAAATATGGCAATATAGTTAGTTTATTTTTCAATTTACCATAGGAGACCCGCCGGGAGAATCCAAAAACCGATCACCAATAAATAGGTAATAAGTTACAACCTGGTTATAAGTTAAATCATTTCTCCCTTATTGCTTACACGATAAGTGTGGCAACCCATTGTCCTAAGCGTCAATGCGGGTAAGACCGTCTGTCAGGAAAGTCCGTCTACTAACTGATTTCCGACCATAATGGAACTGCATAAGACGCATATGACGGACTTTCCTTCAAAATAAAATATCATCAAAATAAAGTCCGGCAGGCTTAGCCGCACTGATCTTACATAAAACCGTGTTCCCACCGGTGGAAGCATCACTCACATGTGGACGACTTTTGGAGTGCTCTTCCCTCGGAGCCAGTTCAGTAGGACGGTGGACGTGCTTTGTGAGTCGCGAGCTGAAACGGGAAATTATTAGGATAAGTAAACAACAGATGGCGCTATTTCAAGTTTTAGTTAAGTAACACGAAGAAATTTTCATTTTATAAAGAGGACTATTAAAAATGTCCAATGTTAATATACGTGATGATTTTAATTCCAAATTAGGAATATGTTTTTCTTATTCTATATTTTGCCCGCTATATGTAGCCTACTTGGTAGTGACCCTGCCTACGAAGCTGGGGGTTCCGGGTTCGAATCCCGGCGAGGGCATTATTTGTGTATTTATTTATCACAAATATTTGTTCCTTGGTCATGGCTGTCTAAGTATTCAAGTATTTATATGTATCTATCTATTATATATATCGTCGCTTCGTACCCACATTACAAGCCTTAATTGAGCTTACCGTGGGGGTTCACTAATGTTTAACCAAAACAATGTTAGCAAATATTTATTTTACAACAAACGTTTCACCAATGTAGTAAGTGGCAAAAATGTTATTCCGCAAATGTATCATTTTACAAAAACTCAATTGACAAATAATCATTAAGCAATTAATACATTAGAACAATGTATAAATTAATAAATAAATCAATTGTATATTTTACATGTCACCTAAAACTACGTTTAACATATTTGTACATTCACCAAATACCTATCTCGACCATTTTCGATTTTGGGGAAAAGTTTTCTGGGTTACAATAAAAAAAAATAACCTCGAAGACTAAGGCGGGAGCAAAGCTCCCGCCTTAGTCTTCTAACCTAACCTATCCGAGTCGGATCTGCCCCGGAAGGTTTTGTTCGCTCGCTTCGCTCGCTCACTGCAGATTTTGGTCTAGATTACGATGAATGTTATGTTATTTTTTTTTAATTTGATGTCGAATATCTCGGCCATTTTTTATTTTGGGGAAAAATTTACTGGGTTGCAACAAAAAAAACCCACTTTGCTATACTCCAACCCATTTTAGCAAACATTTTTAGGCTAATGGTAAATTTATTAGTTTACTTTGTTGTTAAATATTCTTTTGCCAAAAATACCTCTTATAAAATGATATTTTATTTGTTAATTATTTGGCTAAGATAATAAATTGTCAAAGATGTTTTTGTAGAAAAAAGGATTTGCCGAAACATAATTTTGCCAGTAGTTGGTTGCCAAGTGTACATTTGTTAAACAATTTTTGGTCAAACGACAGGATACCTACCGTGGGACTAGGTCGATTTGTGTAACATGTCCCAAGACATTTATTTATTTATTATTTGTTTATATTCAAGTAATAATTTAATTCTCAAAATTCTGACATGTTTTAATACGCTATTTTTGCTGTTTATTGTAGATTTAAAGGTGGTTTTGGGTTATTAAAACGCCTATTTAAAATTTTTAGGCATATAAAAATCGTAAATGTTTAACTCTGAGAAATTACAAAAACAGTGGTAGTAATAGTAATAGATGTGTAGGCTTCCGATGGTACCGTGCTAATTGGGCACAGAATGAGACTCACAGCGCGTGTTAGATGATGCACCGCCTCAGGGGGCAGATTCACGACGTCTCGCTGTAGCAGCCGCATGTCGCGCTCGTGGGACCGCAGAACGTCGCTGTTTCTCGCTGCGGAGCAGATTGGGCGCAGAATGAGAGACTCACAGAGCGTGTGGTGTGCGCGTGTTAGATGGTGCACCGCCTCAGGGGGCAGATTCACGACGTCTCGCTGTAGCAGCCGCATGTCGCGCTCGTGGGACCGCAGAACGTCGCTGTTTCTCGCTGCGGAGCAGATTGGGCGCAGAATGAGAGACTCACAGAGCGTGTGGTGTGCACGTGTTAGATGGTGCACCGCCTCAGGGGGCAGATTCACGACGTCTCGCTGTAGCAGCCGCATGTCGCGCTCGTGGGACCGTAGAACGTCGCTGTTTCTCGCTGCGGAGCAGATTGGGCGCAGAATGAGAGACTCACAGAGCGTGTGGTGTGCGCGTGTTAGATGGTGCACCGCCTCAGGGGGCAGATTGGCGACGTCTCGCTGTAGCAGCCGCATGCCGCGCTCGCGGGATTCGCTCTCGTTCCGGAGCAGAACGTCGCGGCTGTGTTTCACGCTACGGAGTTCTGATAACCTGTGGGATTCAAAATTGGTAATACTGGGAATTGGGACCGTAACACTCCGTGACATTCGAAAGTTACATTTTCAGGGTAATTAAATCTGGACTAAATGCCACTGTGACAATGCTCAACTTTCAAGTTGATAAAAGTGAAACATAGAACCATGTAGTATTGGGGTAGCGAAATGTATCCTCATAGAATGTTATGGTAATAGGAGTTATACCAATCGCAATAGTCAGCAGAAGTTACTAAAGGTGCGTGTTTATGGAATGTAATTTTTGAGGTTTATTTTATTGTTTTTTTCTGACGATTGGTATACACACTAGGGTGGGTAATTTTTCAAAAATTTCGATTTTCTGGAGGGCACGGTTACAAAACCGAGCTATTTGATGTTTGATTATCACTCTTATTTTTATTATATTTTTAATATAAGTGTTTCTGCCTTCGGATTTGAGTAGAAATTTTCCTAAAATGTATGGGGCTTCAAGAAAAAGTTTTTATTTTCGACTTTATTTTCGTCTCTTTTGGTTCCGTAACTACAGAAAAGCTATTTCCAAGTAAACACAATACTCAAACACAGCTCATGTTGTAACAGAAAGTAAAAACATAGATATCAACAGTGGTCAGTACAAAATGTATAAGTTTCTATGAAATCTTTCAATTAGATCCGGAGGCAGAAAATTAATTTGGATGGCCAAATCATTTTGCACACTCTTTGTCGACCTAATTACGGAACTATTTACAACCGTGCCCAGTAAAAAACAAATACTTTTTTTCTTCATACATACTGATGTATGAAGAAAAAAAGTGATTAGGGTGGGTCACTGGACCCACCCTAATACATACACAGCAATATCAATATTACTCACTTGGCCTCCAACTTTGGCTTCTCCCCATCAGGATCACTGATGCTGCTACTCCTCGACGTCTGCCCGCGATGTGTATCCACAAACGTCTGTTCCCGCTCCACATTCACAGGTTCAGATTCCACACTAGCCACCGACACATCTACACCAGCCGCTACACACTTGGACTTCATCTCCTCACATGACCGTAAACTGTCAGATAGACGTAATTGTAGTGTGTCCCTCTCTTCCAACAATTGCGTTAGCTCCATCGTCAGTTCTTCACAACGAACATCTCTCTGATGCAGCATATACAAAGCTAAATCTAACTCTGCTCTTGGCACGGCGTCTAGCAAATCACTTTCCTCTGTCTCGCCCTCTGGAGGTTTAGTATCAGAAGTAAATCTGACGTGCTTCTCAATTTTACTGCTGGATGAACGTAAATCGTCCTGAAGATTGGCTATCTCGTCTTTCAGTGTTACTATTTCGTACTCTTGACTTTCTAAAACTTCCTGCGTTTCAGCTGCCTTGGCCGAATGTTCTTCTAGAGCTTTATTTAAATCTGCTATCTGTTTGTTTAAATTCGTGCATTCTATGATTTTATCATTTAAAGCTTGAGCTAAATTAGCCTTTTCTGCTTCGTACTCGCTTCGCATTTTGTCGAAATCTTGATTGTTATCGTGGATTTTTAGTCTGAGAACTGCGAGCTCGGACTCTTTTTCATAGGTTAGGTCTTCAACCTTCTTTTCATAGTCCACTAATTGTTTTCTAACGTTTTCAAACTCTTCATTTCTTTGAGCTAACGCAATAGTAAAATCATGTGTCTTTTGGTATATTTCGCTTTCTTTCAATTGCATTTGACTATTTATTTCCATAATCGTAGACTCAGCATGCAGTAATTTCTCATTCAGCTGTGATAACTGCTGTTTCAATTCATTGTTGGCATCTCTTGCCACAACTAATTCAGTTTCAAGAGACTGAATAACCGGTTTGAATCCATCCGTGTTTTCTTGATTTCTGTTTATGACTTCTTGTATTTGTTTCTCATATTCTTCTTGTTGAACTAGTAATTTATTCTCATGCATATGTTTTTCGTCTTCCATTTCTGAGCGTAACATATCTAATTGATTCATTACTTCACTATATTTATCTTGTAAATTACTTAAATGTTCTTCTTTGTCTTTCAATTTATTTTGTAATGAACTAACCTGTTCCATGGTTACTAATTTATTCGTTTCTTCTTGGCTGGATGATTGTACGTGGTCTAATAGCTGCTCATATTTAGCTTCCGAGGCACTCAATTGTGTTCTAAGTTCGTGTTCCGTATTTTGAAAGTCTGCTTCTCTCTGAGCTAAGTGCTGTTTCCATAGTTCGGCAATTTCGAAGCCGCGCTGGTCGACCGCGCTAGACACGGAGGATCGAAGCTCGGCTACTGTCGATAACAGTTGATCGTTTTCCGTGTTAAGGTTTTGAACCTTGTCATTCAGTTCTTTGATTTTGAACTCGTATTCTTGTGTTTTCTGTGTCAAGTCACTGTTTTGAGCATTTCCTGTGGTGTTATTTTTAAGTTTCTCATTAAGATCACTGATTTCTTGCTCGTAACTCTTAATTTTTTGCAGAAGATTACTATTTTCTGCTTCTAACTCAAGTACTCTTCTATTAGCTTCTTCTAAACTGGATTGTGATTGCAATAATTGTTGCTCAAGGGCGTCGCATTTTTGATGAAGAGCGGAATCCTGAGATTCTTGCGATTTGAGTTTATTCTGAAGTTCGTTTTCATACCAAAGTAGTTTAGCGTTGGCTTCTTCTAATTCTGACGTTAAGTCAGCCGTTCTAGATGCAGCGCTTTCAGCGTCAGCCTTAGAGGACCTGAGCTCTTCTTCTAACTTGTAAATTTTCGTAGCTAATTCTTCTTGAATGCTGGTAGACGATACTCTCAATTGCTCATAGTCAGAATTAATAGATTCGGCCTTTTGGGATGATTCATTGAATTTAAGTTCAATTTCACTCGTCTGCTGTCTTACAGTTTCAATTGTATGTGATAAATCAAGATTCATCTTCGTAACTTCATCTAATTGGCTATTCAGCTTTTCACAGTTATTACAAATTGAACTATGTTCATTAATTATTTTATTCAATTCTTCCTTTAAACTAGCATGTTGTGCATTCAATTCTTTATTTTGATTATTTAATTGCTCAATCATCAAATGTAATTCATCATTTTCTTTTTCAAGTTTTTGTATTTCATCGTAAAGATGTGCTTGATTAGAATCAGTAGCAGTAGGTTTGTGATCTGGGGAATCTTTGACATCTGCTCCCCACTGTAACGTTGACATCTTATCATTAGCCTCCTTAAATTTAAATTTCCAAAGTTCTATTTCGCTATCCATTTTTTCTTTCATGTCTGTTAATCTTTCATTTGCATTTTGAATCACTTCGTTTTGTTTCTTAACAGCTTCCTTCTCTCGTTTTTCTTTATTTAATTCTGTACGCGTTTCCTCTAATTTCTTCTCTAGCTCTTGAACATTAATTCTTAATTCATCTTCGATAGCTGAATCTAAGAATGATGATTGCGATATTTGTTTTGATAATTTAAGTTCATTAGTTAACATATCATTAGCAGATTTCAGTTCTTTTAGTTTTTTCACTGCTTTCAGTACTTTCGTATTGCTTGCTTGTAGTTCAGTTTTCAAAGTATCATTTTCTTTATTAAGTTGTTGCAATTGTTCTTGCAAATGGGACAAGCCCGGCGTTACATCTACTGGTTCTTCACCGTCCCCGAAGCCCCACCCTTCATCAGAATTAAATGGATCAGGTTCTTGCGGAAGTTCTTCCTCTCCTTTGTAACATAAGTATGCCTTTTTAGGTACAATTTCTGGCTCAATAACAGCTTCTGAACCGACTTGCACAGCTTGCTTCTGAGTGTGTTCCTCAATCTTTGAGGGTTTTGGTTTTGGTTTAGTTTCAACTGCAGGTATATCTGGAAGAATCTGAGATTCAAGGAACGACATATCGAACGGTTTTACCTCGCCCTTTAGAGGTTCGATAGTCGATGATATGATCATTCCTTCAGTTTTCGGAACATTGATTTCGAAGAACATTTTCTTATTCTCAGACAATTGTTTGATTTCTTCATCTTTTTGTAAAAGTAGAGATTGTAAATGTTCATTATTTCTAGTTAAGGCTTGTGTTTTATCGTAAAATTTAGCAAGTTCCATTCCACTATTATCTAACTCTGCTTTCAATTCCGATATAACACTCTCTAGTTTGTAAACCGCTGCCGCATTATTGGCCTGCTGTGACTGCATTTTGTTGTTAAGGTCAAGCGTTTCTTGATTTTTGGTATTCAATGCAGCGTTTAGTCTGTTTATTTCACTAATATACTGCTCCGTATAATCCGTAGGTTGGACTTGGTCTTTAGTGGTAGACTCTCTCATTTCTTGATTTACTTTGCTTAGCTCTTCAACATTCATATTTAATGTTCGAATAGTATTGACATACTCTTGCAATTTGTTGTCTAACTGATTGACATGCTCACAGGTTTTTTCGTATTTCTCGCTGAGTACTTTCTTCTCTTTGATAGCATTTTCAATTTGTGTATTAAATTCTGTTTCTAGCTCTTCAACTTCCTGTTTTCTTTGCATTAAAAGAGTCTGATGATCGTGAGACATTCGTTTTAATTGATTCTCGAGATCATTGGCTAGTGTTTTATACTTTGCGATATCAGACTCGGCAGAATCCGCCCTACTTGCTTTGTCAGTTAGTGTATTACAATATTCTTGTATATCAGATAAGGAAGTCTTTAAGCGGACGTTTTCGTCACTTAAGTGCTGTACTTTGTATTGTAATTCCTTGTTTTCACTCTCAATTTCATGTAATTGTTTTTCAATTACCCTGTCATGGTCCATTAAAACAGCTAATCTACCAACTAGCTCGTCTTCTTGACTAGTATATTCGGTGTATGCTTTATATTTCTCTTGTAATTGGCTGCCTAGCTGATCAGCTTTGCGCTCTAACGAGTGGCGTCTATCCTCCATGGCAGATATAGTATCTTCAAGCCGGCAAATGCGGCTTTTATATTTGGTTATTTCGGAATCTAAGCTTTCAATGTACATGTCTCTTTCTTGCAATTTAGCATCATACCCAAACCGAACTTGACTAATCTGTTGCTCTTGAAGATTTAGTGTATTTGTCAACTCTTCTATTAGACTTTGTTTTTGGTTTAAATCTGCTTCCAAACTGCTGATTTTGGTAACAAAGTTAGTGTTATTCTTTTGTTCTATTTCATATTCAACCATCTTTTTATTGTAGGCGTCAACTTGGTTTTGAAGTGTTTTGTTTTCCTCCACCGCATCATCTCGTTCATTAGTTAGGGAATTAATAGAATAATTCAAGCCCGAAATTTCATTGACGGCATTTGTTAGACGGTCTTGTGTGACTCTTAGCTCGGCATGCAAATGTTCAATATGCTTTGTGTTTTGTTGTTCTAAAGCTTGGTTTTGACTTCTAACCCTAAGCAATTCGTCTTCGGCATGTTTAAGTTTATCCTGCATTAATGGAAGAGAATCGGTCTCAGCTAATAAGTTCTCGAGTTGCGCATTTTTCTCTTGTAGTTGTTTCTGGATTTCACTAAACTCTGCTTCTAAAGCAGCATATCCACTAGTTTTCTTCTTGAAATTGACAGCGAACTTTTTCAATTTCTCCATAAGCTCCTTGTTTTTATTTTCGGCAGTCAAAAACTTTTCATTTAATTCTTCTTTTTCTTGTGTCAGCTGTTGAAGTTTGGCGTTAATTTCTTCGTATTCCTTAGTAAAATCTGATGTAACGTTTTCTTTTTCAGATAAACTGTTACGTAATTTCTCATTCTCGATAGATTCTTTTCTCAATTGTAATTTAATTTCATGGATCTCTTCGTCTCGTTCTTTAGCTTGCTCTGTGACTGCATTCATTTCCTCTGCATGTTTTTGTTGTTGTATTTGCAATTCTTTTATTAGAGCTTGTTTTTCGGAGAGCGTGTCTTGTAGCTTGAGTAACTCTGCATCGAGAGCTGTATTTTTAGCTTCCATCGTATTTTTCAAGTTCAGCAATTGCAATTTCTCTTCTTCAAACAGCCTCAGTTTCTCTTCGTATTCCGTCAGCTTCCGTTGGAATACAGCGATTTGTTTGTTCAGCGACTTAATGAGATCTGCATTGTGATCTTTAGATTTTTCTTCTTCCAATAAATCAACTGTTGATTTTAATTTCTGTGAAACATCATTAAGTTTAGTTATCTGATTGATATACTCTGATATTTCTTTGTCCTTTTGTTGCAGAGAATTACTGTAATTTATTATTTGCTTCTCATAATCTAGTAACATAGTTTCCACTTCATGTATCCTGGCGTCACGAGTGTTAACCGCATTTGCGTATTCTTTCTGTATATTTTGTAATTCTATGTGCAATAAAGTGTTCGCTTCTTGTAACTTTAATAACTGCTGTTCAGCTTCGGTGTCTTTTTTAACAACACCCAATTCTTCCCTTAGCTGTTTATTTTCTTCGATTAATGCTTTGATCTTATTTTCATATGAGGCGTTATTCTGAATAAGTTCATGTTGTTTTTGTTGCTGCTCTTCTAATGATAATATTTTCATTTGACAATCTCCTATTTCTGCTTCCCTTTCCTTAATAGTATTTTTGAGTTTTAATATTTCTTTGGTTAACTGTTTAACAGATTTGGTTCTACTAACAGCTTTATCGCCAGTTGACTTATCATCTTGCTGTGGATCAGATGCTATTGCTTCAGCTACATCCTCAATGCTGGATGGTTTAGTGGCCTCTGCGCTTCCCTTGATCAATTCCGCGCGTTCACGTTTCAGTTCTTCGATTTGGCGGTTTAAATCTTCAGATAAAACTTCAAAATCTGTTTTTTGTTTTGTCAATTCGTTAATATTGGATTCTAACCAGTTGCACTTTTCAGTCAATTCTGCTATAGTCTTGTGAAGTGACTCGTTTTCCGTATTAATATGTCCCATTTTCTCCATGACTTCTTGTCTTTCCTGCGTGAACAGTTCAATTTTTTTATTTAATTCAGCGCTTTCCTCAACCAGTTTTTCTATACTCTCATTGCATTCGGGTGTAACTGGTCCTTTATATTCGTCAGTTTGGTCTGGGTAAACTTTGCTCTCAGTTATGCCCTTATTGTACTGCTCAAGCTCAAATTTCTCTTGAGTAGTCAACGATTCTACTATTTCAATGGACTCAGCTGAACTGACTTTCTCAGCACTAAGTTTTTCTAGTTTATCAGTTAATTCGATATTTTCTTGGATATAGTGTTGTAATTTGTGATTGAGTTCCTCTTTTTCTTCTTCTAACAACTTGATTGCGTCATTTAAATGTTCCT
Source organism: Thaumatotibia leucotreta (assembly GCA_025490895.1). NCBI lineage: Eukaryota > Metazoa > Arthropoda > Insecta > Lepidoptera > Tortricidae > Thaumatotibia > Thaumatotibia leucotreta. The sequence continues at coordinate 47,260 of JALPQI010003065.1, forward strand.
TGTCAAGTTTGAGGTTTTCTACTACAAGTTCTAGCTCTTTTCTTGAGGCAGTAAGCTCATCAACTTGTTCCTCCAATTGCACGGATTTCATTTCAGAGCTGACTTGTTCGCTGTGCAAATGAGACATATCCTCTAGCCTGTCCTCCATTTCAGCATTCTTTTGTTGTAGAACATGTAATTCTGAAAAAAAAAAACCAATTTATAAGCGTCTTATAAATTCTCACTCCTGTGCACTTTTTGTTTTGGTATAAGAACGGAAAGTGATATATTATATGTGCTAATATGTATGATCAATGGATCATACATATTCATGTCAATGCCCAAATTTTGGGAGACTATACCAACAACTTCAGATTTATATTGTTTTATTTCCTTATAATTAGGTACGAGTACATACACGAGAGTCATCAATTGTAATTAAATCATAACAAGATATAATAACAATTTACCTTGAACTAAGTCGAATTTCTGCGCTTCCAAAACACTTATGGATTTCAATCTTGCTTCAGCTAAGTTCTCCATTTCCAGAAGTTTCTTGTACACATCTGATTCGGTCACTGAAAATAAAAAATAATTTAGTTTTGTTATGCTACTAAAACTATGTGATTTGAGCAATTTGAGCATTTAACTAAATGACACTTTGAAAAAATGGTATTAAATTGAACTTACATCGTCCACTATCATAATCAACCAAATGCAACTGCAGATTTCCCTTTTCTTCTTCTAATTCTGCCACCTTTTGAGTCAACTGATGCATTTCTTCATTCAGTTTTATTATCTCCGCGTTAGAGTCGGACACTTTGCTGAAATTGTCAATAGTCTTTTGCATTTGTTTTATTTTTAATTTATGATTTGATTTCACCTTAATCATATTCTTATTAGCAGCTTCGATTTCACTTGTAAGACTTGCAATTTGTTCTTCTGCGTCTTTTAGTTTTGCTTGCAGAGCCTTTACATCTTCTGAGCTTATTTCTTCAGTTTCGCCTTCTAGAGGTGCAATATAGGCAACAGACTCAGATGGATCAGTTGAACTTCCGACATCAAGTGTTACAACGGATTCTTTTTGTTTCACTAGAGTCTCTTCAAGTTCTTTCAAAGACTTTGCTATTTCCGAATTCGTAGTCTGAAGCTCAGAAATCAAAGCATCTTTTTTAGAAATTTCATATTCTTTGTCTACAATATCTTTATTAAGTGATTGAATAACTGTTTCTAGTTTCAATTGATCAGATTTAGTAGTCTTTTTGTCTGGTTCTGTATTAGCCGGTTCAGAAATGTTGCTCCAGGGAGACTTGGCTTTAGCAGCTCTACCACCTTTACGAATTGGAAGCGGGCTCTTGGTACTTTTGCTAGGGGAAGATGTAGCAGTAGATTTCGATTCAGGAATGTTTTTCAACAAATTATTCTCTAGCTCCTTGTTAGTTTGCCTGATTTGGCAATTTAGCTGTTCCAAAAATTCTATCTTCTTCATTAGCTCACTGACTTCAGTTGTCTCCAGACTTGCTTTCTCCACTTCAACTATTTCAATTGGGTCAGCTGAGGACTCTTGTAAGGGCACTTGTTCCAATAACTCAATTTTCTCTTTCAAAGATAATATTTCTTTATTTTTAGACTCTAGTTCTTCAATGAGTTTCGATTGGTCTACACTGATTTCAAATCTAGAATTATCTAAGATGGCTTTAGCTTCCTCCAGATTCTTAATCTTTTCATCTTTTTCCTTTATATTTTCAGTCAATTTATGTTTTTCCTCATTCCATTTCCCTTCTATTTCAATGAAATTTTCCTGCATTTTTGACATTTGCTGTCTAGTATCCTCAAGTACATCTTGTAATTCTTTTTCTAGATAAAAAAAACATTAAAATCGTTAATTCTACTTGATGGCAGGCAAATAAAATATTTATAATAAAATTACATACAGTCTTACCTTTTTTATTAAAACTCTCGGACATAAGTACATTCGCTTTATTTTTGGCTTCAATAATTTGATCTTTCTCATTAATTTTTTCTTGTAAATCAAGGATGGTGTTTTCCATTGCCTTCATTTTAACCTGGATTAAGCTCAAAGCATTTTCCTTTTCTTTTATAGTGTTGTGAAGCTGCATAGTATCACTGGTACCTAAGGTCTAAAATAATACATTTGTTAATTAGTATGCCTAAAATGTCATGAACCAATGAAATCAGGATCTGAGGACAGCGGAGACAAGGCCCTGATAAGTGATATGCCATTACCGGTAACTTTCCCAAAAGAGTATAAGGAATATTCCCAAAAAGTAACTTTCCCAATTTACTGGGCATGGCACATCTCTAGTCTCCATCCATTTGGACCATCTCTAAATTAATTAAATTTGGTACCTTTTTGGTTTCAAACTTGGATTCAGTAACAGATTCTTTTCTGCTAACTGGCGATTTATACATTGGTTTCTTGCTTATCTCTTTGTATTGTTTTATCCTTTCCATTAATAATTCTTTCTGCTTCAATGTATTGGCTAAACTTTCACTTATGCCTGGAACTGAAAATGGTTCAGAATAAGTACCTACCTTTGTAAGAACTTAAGCATACAAAAAAATTGCCAAACAGTGTAACATAAGTGGAACATAACAAAAGCCAGGGACCGGAGCTGGTATTTTATAAATACCTCGAAACAGCATAATACTTACAATTTTTTAATACTCTTTATGTAGTACTCTATATTTTATGATATTTACAACATCGGATATTAAAATTACTAAAATAACTTCGAATTCATTTACCGAAGAATGAAAAAGAACGAAAAAGAACCGTTCATTTGTAGAAAATTTTGTAAAAATCGAGAAAATACCGGTTACGGTCCTTGATACAAACTAAAAAATAATAATAATAATTGCGCTGTTGGCTTCGGCCCCACATACACCTCCCAAAGGTCCGGGACCCCATTGGTCCCGAGATAAGGTAAAGACAAACAATAATAAGATAATAACGGAAATAACTGCATGAATATTAGATAAATAGATATAGTTTGAAATATCCTTACTGTTTAAGGCTTCTTGGACAGAGAGAGTGGTGGAGGTGTCCGTGGTTATCGAATAACCAGTTCTCTCGCTCACGGTGGACGCCATCTCCGACACTGAGTCGTCAAGGTCATCATCTTCTGTAAGAATATTAATACATCTGTTAGTTTTATATTTCTGGTGAAATCTAACATTATAGATAAATTAAGTTTAGTTTATTTGTTGTGTTGTAATTTGGGGGTTTTGGGGGTGGTAACTTTTTATTGATTTTTACAATGATTGATCCATTACTTTGACTTATGTTTTTACATTGATGAAAAAAGAATCTTAATATACAGACCAGATTATGCAAATTTAAAAATAAAGCATGTTGTTAATAAATAAATAGGTTGACTCAGCGGCAATAGCAATACCCTTAATTTCATACCAGAGTGTGGGAGAGTTATGTCTTATGAGTCACTGCTAATAAACATGTAATAAAACAATCAAAACTTATAAATAATATTGTATGAGAACTGCATTTCAATAAAGTTTTAAAAAATTAATTAAATTTTTAGTTTCTTGTCACTTAGCTGACAAAAGTTCAACCCATTCAAAAGAAATTCCTTCATATAGTAGGAATATATTTTCTAAAGGAATTTGTATAGTTTTCACAAAGAAATATTTATTCAATAGGCAGTCCTCAATGGCTATTTATCCACTGCAGTAATATTTTAGAATGCAAAAGAATAACATGATTGTTGTTGTCTTTCTCTGTCAACTATTTAGTAGAATGGGACAAAACATAATTGATCTATGACAGTTTTTATGAATAAGAGCAGAGTTTCATTAAACATTGCAACAAAAAAATTAAAAATTAGACCCTAAACAGACATCCATAAGGTCTGATTTTTTTCTCCCCTTACTTACAACCTTACCATGGCAACCTAATCAGTATTGATTGATGAAAAGCTATTTACGAATGGTTGTTTTGTTTCTTAAATGTTCTATGTTGATAACAATTATGATAGTAAATTGACTTAAATCTATACAATTTATTAAGCATACCAATAAAATTACTCAGTTTTCAAAAGTTAAACTTTTGTCTAAAATGGAAGTAAGTATAACTGATGCCAGATATATTGTTATGCCTGATTATGAAGAATATTCTACAAAACTAAAACTCTTTAAGAACACTTTCCAGAATCTAAAGGAAGTAAACTTATTTAGATGATTAACTAACCAAAAGGTCTTCCCAATAATTCAGCAGTGGCTTTTCGGTGTTCCTTGATCCGTTTTGACACAAGTGCAGCATTTTCAAGGCACTTTTGAGCTCTTTCAAACTTGATCTGTCTCTCAGAGGAAGATGATACTCGTTGGTGCGTCTAAAAAGATTTATACAGATAATTTATTTTATTACTGAAAGTACAAGATAAAAAGTAGCTGCAATAATGTTTCTGTTTACTGTGTAATGTAGCATACAGCTAAGAATATCAGAAATTGGTGTTTTACATCTGTTTTATAAATAATATTGATATGAGAACAAAAAGCCTTTATAAAACAAAACTAGGCTATAGTTACACATCAGTTCTGCATTCAACTATAATTTGCGTCGTATTTTTTAAAACCAACATATGGATGATCTATACCAATGTTTCTTAGATGGTAGAAACAAGTTACGTCAAGGACAGATACCACTTGCAGATTAAGTAAATATTAAAGCATGACGTACCTTCACACTTTTCACACTTCCTGCTACACTGGACACTTCACTAGTTGCCACTGCTATATTGATGTCAGGGCCCTCTTGTTGGCCCGTCTCGGGAATGTTATCGACGTTTTTATTGTCAGACATTGCTCACTACGATCTGCTAACATTAATGATGACGGGAATGTACGGCACACGTTACTGTAAAAGTAGGAACACTCGGAGACTCCCAAAAGAGTTAAATGATGATGTATAAACCTAATTATTATGAATAAACAAAAAATGTAATAATATTTTTGCCACCACCACCACTTGCTATTTCTTGAACTGACGTGTCAAATGTTGAAATTACCGATTCAGTGACATCTGTCAATGAATTTCCGATGAATTCCGGTTTTACCGATTCCTTCGTACTAGTTCCGTATTTACTATTTTTATGTAATCGAATTTTAGTATAGAAAGTTATTGATTATTTCAATAATTACTGTGATTACAATATGTAAAAATACTTTGAAAAAATAGAAATCTTGAGATAACTAGTCGAGTGACTCCAGAAGCAGCGTCTTTTTACATTACCTTAAATATCTTTATCGTAAATGTCAAGACACTAATCACACCAATCACACTACACACTATACCTATCAAAGGTTTCTGGCGAAAAATCACATTTGATTGATTGGGCAGAAATCCCAAATAAATTAGACTTAGTGATATTCTCAATTATATGACGTTCCTTAATTTACATTATTAACTTAGGGAAAAAATAAATGGCTTCGTCACGCATTCAGGTAATCATTCTGATACGTGTTTCATCATCCTTGATATAAAGTCATTGCCACGATCTATATTCGTATGTTTGTTTCAGACTACTGCGCGGCATTTAGCTAAGACTTTCAAGAAAAAAGGCAGGTTTGATGCTGGAATAGCAGCTGAGTTACCTCAAGCATACAAGAAGTTTTGGCGAGAGTGGAAAGTGCTGAAACCCGCTGCTGTTCACTTCGTCCCCCAAGAGGGTAAATGGAGGCGGGATGAGCTGACGGGGGAAACCCTGCCCATACAAAACGTTGCTATACCTCTGAAGCACCCTTCAGAAATCCATGAAGGGATCTGGGGTGGTGAAGCTGTAATAAAAGGTTGTTATTGTGTTATTTGTGATGTAATATCATTGTTTGCCAACATTACCGAGTGTTAGGTACTGCGTAGTTATTTTTCACGTTAATTATGCAATCTGTTGATATTATTTTTAAATGAAATATCTATTTAGGTTTCCAAAAACGGGATCCTCATAAGCGGCGTGTACCTCACTACTGGGTACCGGTGTTGAAGCGTACCGTGGTCAAGTCTGAAGTCCTCAACACTCACCTCTCGGTGACAGTCACTGACCGAACCATCAGACTCATCAATGACCACTATGGATTTGATCATTACCTGCTCAAGACTCCAGCCTGTGACCTGGTCTCTATGCTAGCCCTAAAATTGAAAAAGCACATATTGACGGAACTGATGAATGGGTGCCCAAGATATGCCCATGATCCTGCCAAACAAAAGCATATTTACGAGGAATACAAAACCTACTTGTCTTCGGTAAGGACTCATTCAACTCAGGTTACGTAACATGGTAATAACAGACAAAAAAAGTTGATTCACCCATGTGTGGTTATCACCATATTTGTTTTTTGAAACCACCATGAGGATTTTGTATATGTTGTAGCATCTTACCTATCTATTATGTACATTGTTTGTACTGGGTAGTACAAATCTTTATTGAGCATACATAAATAGACCAGAAAACTATCAAAAACAATGTGAATTGTGCGAAGTGAACTCTGATTTAGAAGTAGCAGCAACAGCTGCCTGTCTATGTACTTAATTATTTTCAAAATTATACAACTTTTAGATATAAATGAAACCTAACTAACTTAAATAACCTAATGTAATATCTAAGATTGGCCCTTGTGGCATTGTACTGAGGATGCAAATGTTTTTTGCAAGGAAGTCACCAGCTCTTTGGTCTTTAGTTGGGCATTTCTCTACTAATGGGCAAATTCTAACTCTCCTCCTCTGCCAAGTTTATCTTCGAATTAATTCAAATAAAGAGAGGTTGTTGGTTTTGCTTTATGATATTGGTACTGTTTTCACTCTGCAACATCTATAATGCAGTAAATTTTACAAATATTAATATATTCTTTTTAAATTTATTGCAGGGGACTGTTTTGCTAAGGGACAGTTTTCAAATTATGTTAGAATAAAATCTAAAAATAGTAAAATAAAAATTATGAACAAATAATATGCATCATATAATAATCTTTCAATATTTATAGTAAGAGTAATTTGGCGTGCGTGTTGTAGCGTATGTAAACATCCTAGTATATGGCACACCATTCGATAGACGCGCGCGTGAACGCCACGCCAGCGGTGTGCGATCTAATATAACATTTGCTTACACTGCAACGCGCATGCCACGCACACATGCTCGCGCACGTGCTACACATTCATCCAGTGTGGCTAGCCATTTAAATAAATAAATAAATAATATCTTGGGACATCTTACACAAATCAACCTAGTCCCACGGTAAGCTCAATTAAGACTTGTGATGTGGGTACTAGGCGACGATATAATAGATAGATACATATAGATGCTCAAATACATGGACAGCCAAGGAACAAATATTTGTGATAAATAAATACACAAATAATGCCCTCGCCGGGATTCGAACCCGGAACCTCGAGCTTCATAGGCAGGGTTACTACCAACTAGGCTACGAAGGCTGACAAATTTAACTAGCAAAATGAACTATGTATATTAAATTGTATTTTCAGTACACACCAGAGGAGATTGACTGGTACGGCTTGACTTGGTACGAAGCCTTGTGTAAGGTAGCTAAGCAAAAGGAAGCAGCTTCCAGGCCAGTGCCTCTGAAGAATGTTTATAGGAAGAACCTAGTGGAGAAATTAAAAGCGGCTGGAATTGATGGTAGCCCAGCCTCTCCTGAAGAAATTTCGTAAGTATTGTTTAGACATACTGCTTTAAATATGTCCAGCACTATTCCTTAAATAGCAAGATTCAAAATAAGATAAAACCCTTTGACCGTTTGACAGCTCTGTATAAGCATTCAATTATCAAACTTGCGTGCTTCTAAATTGATTTGGTTTTGTTTTTTATACGGTGGCAAATATGTTGCCATTACCCATTAAAGGGTTAAAGAAAATAGTATGGTTGGCCTTATAAGGCAGGTTGTGTTATTAAATTTTCGAAATTCATTGATGAAATGATAATACGTTTTGCGTGCCATCTGCAACAAAGCGGTTGAGCAAAAATGCCACAGCTGGTTTTGCAATGTCAATCTGTAGTTTACTTTATGATCAATATGATCATACAAATAGATTACCAGTAAATATGAATTTAATTTTAAAACTAGTTACCGCATTTACCGAAAACCTAATTCTTCCAGATGCAGGCCCAGCCAATATGCAATTCTGCAATCGTATACGATAAGCGATAGCTAATAAGAATAAGCGTATGAGAATGACAGACTCGAACGAAAATTCACGTGACCATTTCCATACATTATTATGGTCACGTGACTTATCGCTTATCGTACCGTAAAACGGAGTAAATAAGAATGACGGGGTAAATAGGAACGTAGAGTAAACTGGTTTGTTAGCCCAGGACAAACAGTCCAATTTAATCCCACAATGTCGTACCAGATGTGCTTACCATAGAAAAAATCAACTGCGAAAGACTCTGGTTGTCACGGGATTCGAACCCGCTTACTCTGGATTGCCGGTCCTTGGTTGCTTCCAATAATAATAATGTGTAGTCCAATTTAAAACAACAGATTGTTTTATATGTGTTATTCTAAACTGGATTATTTGTCCTGGGCTAACAGACTATTTTACACTACATTCCTAATTACCCCGTCATTCCTATTTACCCCTTTTTACGGTATACGGGCCGTGTGGTGACAGCAGTAAGAATACATTTGTCATCACCCCAACTCCTCCTGTGGGTGTCGTAAAAGTCGACTAAGGGATTGAAGTGTCACTGACCATTATTTGATAAAAGATTGATGATGGGCAGCAGCGTCATCATAGTGGACACATTACTGCGATCGCCAATCCGCTTGCCCAGCGTGGTGGTTATGGGTATTTACCTCCTAATGCGTATATACGCATAGTTAATAGGAGAGGCCTCCGTCCAACAGTGGACTATCATAGGCTGATGATGATGATGATGATGATGATGATTGCAAAATGGCATCATGGCTAGGCGGGCTGGACTTCCTTGGGCTCATTCAAATCAAAATCACGAATTATTTATCATTTTTATCATAAGGTTTTTTCTGTTACAGAAATACCACATCCTGGCTGTCAAAAATGAACCTGTTTGGGAAGAAAGATGAACAAGCATAGTGAAATTATGTAGTGAAAACCTAATAAATTGTTATGTAAATGTATCAGATTTAAAAATAGATAGGTACCTAGTGGAACTAATATAGTTTTGTTTTTTTGCGAAGTTTGTTTTTAATTGAAACCAAATGTTACAGGAACAAGTACATTTTATTAAAATACATAGGGATTTGAGATTAAATAATTATAATCAAAATAACATCTGATACTTGCACTTAAAACTATAGTATATTGTAGGTTTCAAAAATATTAATTTATTGTATGCCTACACAACCAATGGTTTAATGGGCTACCAACACAAGAGTTCTATGCAAGTCGCCATCAGATATATCGTAGCGTCCAAAGCGTTCTAAAATATCTGAACACGCCTTTATTGTCATAACGATAGAGCCGTGTTCCTGTACGACACAGAAAATTATTTATAATAATTGACTTGATATTTACGCCCCGTTCGCTAAGCTATTTTTGCAAGTCTATAGTAGGAAATCTTGGTCGTAAAAGCAATTTTTTAAGAGATATCGAAACTTTAACTATACACATCGATAGCGCTTGAAATTCTGAACAAAACTGTATATACACGGTGGAATTTAATCGGTGAACAGGAACCCATTTTTCTAATTCAGTAATCGATGGCGGTCACGTTTATGTAGTACAAACAGCAACACTCCTAACTGACCATTAAAGACAGAGCAGAGAGAAAATGAAAGAGATAAATATATTTATATTATGTCAACTTCAAATTAAATAATACACGGGAATGTTGATAGACGCAACTTGGTCGAATAATACAAATCGGGTTCCGAAATCATATGAGACTGGTATCACGACTTCTGCCGAACTCTGCTGACCAATGGAGCGGGCCTTGCTACGGTTAACCAATGATCGCTCGCGGTTTCTTCAAAAGGTGACATTACCATGGTTACGTAATAACAAAAACGTTTAACCAATGATTGATGATTGATTTTCCGGAAGCTGACGTTACTATAGTTACGTTATATAGAACATCCGCTTTAGTCCTGGAGACGTCAATCTAACTTCAGAGCCGGTAATTTGACTGCTAAGCTGCTATGTAGAAATTTTCGTTAATTTTCTTTTCAACGGCTGTCACTGTCAGATATTTTTTCAAAGTTAGAATTTCAGCCAGAAACTATCAAGTCTCTATTAAACATTTGTATGGCTACTGACAGATTAAAGGTCGACTGTCCTATAAAGGTAGACTGTCCAACGTCTATCTACCCTATTTCCTCAAAGGTTACATAAGTATTCAACTAACGTCAACTAAGAGATGTGACGAATGATAATAAAGACAGCAATAGCATTTGTCTCTGTCAATGGAAAAAATAATTTAAAATTGCCTGATAACATGGCTATTTGTAAAAATATCTTGACTTGAAAAAATACCTCGCCTATTAATGTTAGATAAATCATGGCAAGCCGTGTGGTGACGGCAATAAGAATACAATTTGTCACCACCCCAACTCCTCCTGCGGGTGTCGTAAGAGTCGACTAAGGGATTGAAGTGTCACTGACCATTATTTGATCAAAGATTGATGATGGGCAGCAGCGTCATCACAGTGGACACATTACTGCGATCGCCAATCCGCTTGCCCAGCGTGGCGATTATGGGCATTTACCTCCTAATGCGTCTATACGCGTAGTTAATAGGAGAGGCCTACGTCCAGCAGTGGACTATCGTAGGCTGATGATGATGATGATGAAATCATGGCATCCGATTTGAAGAAAACATACTTTTTTTTATATGGTTTTTATTTTTTGTTACATTAATGAATAAATTCTTGTTGACCTCGTAAAAACATTAATAAATTACTAAACGGTTTCAGACAAATCTATGAAGAACTGTCGTTATCCAGTTTCCACTAGGAACAACGACATCTAGCGTCTAATAATGGCCGATAGCTAATTCTTAATTTTCGTAGACGAAGGAATCTTTATAATTATGTCAACTAGTTTTCAAATACTGAAATTTTGACGCAACAAAGATGACATATCATCGGGGACCATCGGAAATGTCGTGATCGTGCCTACTAACGAAATATACCGAACCCATAATATTACACGACCAAATTGCATCCTTTGCCAAGTGGCTCAACATTCCTATGTAACTGACATGTGATTCTCTTTCATGCAATATTTCCAATTTCTGAAGTGTATACCTAGCTGTGTTGCTGTTTGTACTTAAGTGGAACCAAGTTTTTTTTTTAGCATAACATTATATTGAAATTAAACTTTAATTAAAATGTATTGTCACCCTACTAATGGTTTAGTCTGAAAAGTTTAATACCTCTTTTCAAACTATCAGCCATGCATCGCTCTTATTTTACATAGGAATAGAGTCTATCGCAAAAATTAAAGCATGTGAGTGGTTATTGCTCATTTATGTTTTAAGTTTCTATGGCTGATAGTTTGAAAAGAGGTATTAAACTTTTCAGACTAAACCATTAGTAGGGTGACAATAAATTTTAATTTCAACATAAAAAAAATTTATGCTAAAAAAAAAACTTGGTTCCACTTAAGTACTACATAAACGTAACCGCCATCGATTACTGAATTAGAAAAATGGGTTCCTGTTCACCGATTAAATTCCACCGTGTATAACTCATTTTCGCCAAAATGTCCTTTACGACAATTGAACCCAAAGGTATCGATAGTATCATACATATCGATAGTATAATACATCATGTAAGTATTTTGGACTCTGTTGACAGCATCTCAGAATTCAAATTTGAATAAATTGTTGTCAAGGTCATGCATTTAAGGGTTAATTTTCAAATGGGTAACCATCGGTTGATAACTAAAACTAAGTAAGAAATACCTACTTGGAGCTCGAATCTCTGTTACAATTCAGTACTGACATACGATGTCGCTAAGAGTAATCTCAGTTATTTTAGCCTGTTTTTATTGTCAACCGACGATATATTCATGGACAAATAATTTAAATTTACAGATGTCTCTTTCTAACACAGGGCAAACTACTACTCTTCCTGCTTGTAAACTACTTTTTTATTAGTTTAAACTATTTGCGCGTATGCGTTGCCCAAGTTTTGAGTATGATTATATTCTATGCTGATATTGTATCTACAGAAACATTCTAATAATCTAATTAACATAACAATCTTACACCATACTATATAACTATGAACAATCCATTGGGCAATTCCACGGAAGAGCGTAATGCAAGTGACCACAACGCGTATTTATTTATTAATTGTGCAAATTTTACTGTTATTATATCTAGATATCAAAATCATACATCTAGTTATAATGTAAGGGTGCATTCAGACCAAACGAGCATTCGCTATTCTGACCTCCTACTCTACAAAATTCGATCGTTACACAAAACGTGATTCGTTGATTTCGTAGAGTGGGGGATAGAATAGCGAATGCTCGTTTGGTCTGAATGCACCTTTAGACTTACTTTTGGATCATAAGTAGGGTTGCCAGAGTTTGTTTGGAGATTTACAGTATATGTCGGTTTTAAGGATGAAAAAATAAAGCACCTACACACAGAAAAAACATAGGGAGAATAATAGGAGATTACTGACTATTTTAATTAAATTTAAAATATAGTAGGTATGTTTTTACTTTATGCGTCTCGTAAATCGTAAAGTACACAGATGTAAAATACAGTACAATACTTTATATTACAGTACGTCTGACAACCCTAATCATAAGGTGAAATGGTCACTTTTATTACAGTAAAGTAGAGGCATCGTAAGAAGTCGTTTTTGACAGCTCACAATAGTGTTGTGAAACGCTCGATTTTATCGTCGTAAAATTTTCAGTCAAGTGCGAAAGGGCGTTAGATCTGGTAAGTACTTGCCATTAAAAAAGTGTTAGGTAATCCGAATATCCGAATTAAAAAAGTGTTTGGTAATCTTACTTAGAATCATTAGCAGGCATCGAAATTTTTGTGCCGGAGACGTCATAATGACGTAAAGTCGCATTTAGGTAGGATTTTTTATAGGACGGATAGGACGTGTCCCTAAGCAAAATTCATAGCATCCACAACCTCTGTTAGCGAGAGCCTCCGTAAGTGGGATTACGTTTTACTTGAACCTGATGCATTCAGGGCCAAGGACTCAACGTATGGGTCATGATTCAACGCTTCCGCATGGCCGTAACTCGCATGCGAGTCATCAGTACATTCTAAATAAAATAAAAACTAAACATATATTGACACAATTATGTTTGTGTGATTGAATCTAACAACCACTTTCACAAATTACGTTTAGTCATAAAATGATGAGTACGATTTTTTAAATGAAAATGGGGTTACTGTTATATGAAAAATAAAATTATAGGTACGTGATTTTACAACAATTTTGACATTTTTCGGGTTGTCAAGTTCAACACAGTCTGTAAAGCCGCGTATCCACCGGGCACACGGGCTGACGAAATTGAGTTAAGTATACCGTTCGACTGCAAATTTCCTGCTCTATCGAACGGTGTATGGTGTATATAAAATATTGATCTAGAAAAAAATGTCGAATACGTTAACAAAAACTTTGCCATTTTATTAGGTTTCTACTTTTTTTTATTAACGTATGTAAAGGTTTCCAAAAATCATAGACAATATTTTAACGTAAGTACGAATTTGTAAGTACAAAACATGTCTTTCGTAATGTACTCACCATATTTTTATAAACGTCACTGCTGTAAGCGCCGTCTGCATTGTATGGCTCATAAGCAATTCGGTTTCAATTTGTGAGTTACACTAAATTCCGAATTTCCACTTTTGATGATTTTCATTGATTTGTTAACGTATCTCCAAATTATTTTGAAAATATTTTACGTAAGCACCAGCCATTTCCTGAACTATAAGTGTGGTCGCAGTTAGTAACTGTCTATCAAATAGACCTCTCAAAAATAAAACAAACAAGAAAACATCATTTCAATAGGATAATTAACTAAAAAGATACATCTTACTTTATAAATGTCCATTTCGTTTTATGGCCCTCCTGAAAAGTCGTCATTTGGTGGTTACATTAATTCATATTACAACTGACGATATGTGCGTACCTACTATTATAGCAATTATTCGTACCTCCATAAAAAAAGGTTTACTTATTTATTTCGATTGACGTATCGGTAAATTGCAGCAACAGTAGTAACATCACTATTCCATACAGGCAACAATGAAGTTTGACATTTGCTCCATTATACTATCTGTGAACATTTACAGAACTTCATGTGCAAACAAACGTCAAAAACGACTTCTTACGATGCCTCTACTTTAACATGGATTTACCCCATTGTTTTATCAAAGAGCGTTGATTATTAAAAATGTAGTAAGATAAACGTACCTATGCTCGGCAGAAGTTACCCAATAGATGACACCCATCTATCAGTTCTATTGTGTATGATTGAAGGTGCCATGCATTAGGTCAGCGACGAGCATACGTTTACCTAAATAGGGGGGTCAAAATTCTTTTCGTTGTCTTGTTTCATACCACTCTGTCACACTTTTAGTTGCTGTTTTGACTCAGTACCTACATAAAAAAACCGGTGCAACTGTATTTCTTTTTCACGCTAGATTTTAATCCATACATCAAAAATTAGAAACAAAACATCTGTGTCACGTTTTTAGGGACAAAAATAAGACAACGAAAATAATTTTGACCCAGGGTTGTCAAGTGTAAGAAAAAATCGTGCTCCGAAATTAGCCGCGTCTACACTAAACGATCAGCCTCGCGAGGCAATTGCCGCGCTTACATTAAACGTAGCTAATGACTGTAGACAGTAAAAAAATACAGTCCTATTGAGAACCTCCTTTTTTCAAGTCGGTTGAAAACTAATTTAAAGGGTAGGTAAGTAAGAAGTTTAAAAGATATTGATTTATGGCGAAAAAGTTGATAGGTGTGCTACCTACACAACAAATACCGTAACTTTTATCAATATTTTTCACATGTCACATTCATAGCACTACTTATCTTATAATCTAAAGTACACCACTTATTTCGTCATATAGCAAGTAAATGGCCAATTGAAGACTAGGCCATAGTTTCATTTAAATAATGGCACAGATACGAAGACGCATGCTATTAAATCACAGGCGTATGGTACCGCCAGCAAAAAATACGTTTAATTTTTCGACCTTATTACCACGAAATAGAGTCGAAGTGGTAGACTATATTATTGGCCGACGGTACCAGTTTTCTCAAATGTGACAACATTTTTTTTCTCTCGGGATCGAAAGAGCTCGCGATTCTGAGTGGAAATCATGTTAAGTTTCAAAACAAAAAAAAAACGGTGACGAAATACGTCATGGTGCCGTAACTGCCGCTTGGTGCAGAATCGTAGTTACTGGTACACTGTATACACTGCGCGTCAACGTTAACGAGCTAGTATAACGAGTAAATGGCCAATTGAAGACTAGGCCATAGTTTCATTTAAATAATGGCACAGATACGATGACGCGTGCTAATAAATCACAGGCGTATGGTACCGCCAGCAAAAAATACGTTTAATTTTTCGACCTTATTACCACGAAATAGAGTCGAAGTAGTAGACTATATTTTTGGCCGACGGTACCAGTTTTCTCAAATGTGACAACATTTTTTTTCTCTCGGGATCAAAAGAGCTCGCGATTCTGAGTGGAAATCATGTTGAGTTTCAAAACAAAAAACAACGGTGACGAAATACGTCATGGTGCCATAATTCCCGCTTGGTGCAGAATCGTTTTTGGCACACTGTATACACTGCGCGTCAACGTTAGCGAGCTAGTATAACAGAGCTAAGTGATGGCGCACTCTATAGGCGCGCCTTGAGGCATCCGCTCGGCTATTATCAAACCGGAATCAGAAAGGGATTTGAAAGTACTGTTGACACAACAAATGACACATCATTTACTAAGAAAAGATATGTTTACAGATGTAGTGAGTGATAAATTAATCTATTGTCTGTAAGTCTCTGCACTTAAACTATAAATATATGAAAAAAGCTATAAATATATCCTTGATTGACTTATACACTATCGTGTCAACAGTACGTTCGAATCTCATTCTAATCGCGGTTTGATTATAGTAGCTTGGCGACGGCACGCGCTAGATACGTCATGGTGCCGTAACTGCCGCTTGGTGCAGAATCGTAGTTACTGGCACACTGTATACACTGCGCGTCAACGTTAACGAGCTAGTATAACAGAGCTAAGTGATGGCGCACTCTATAGGCGCGCCTTGAGGCATCCGCTCGGCTAGTGGCATAACTGCCGCTTGGTGCAGAATCGTACAGTTACTGGCACACTGTATACACTGCGCGTCAACGTTAACGAGTTAGTATAACAGAGCTAAGTGATGGCGCACTCTATAGGCGCGCCTTGAGGCATCCGCTCGGCTAGTGGCATAACTGCCGCTTGGTGCAGAATCGTAGTTACTGGCACACTGTATACACTGCGCGTCAACGTTAACGAGCTAGTATAACAGAGCTAAGTGATGGCGCACTCTATAGGCGCGCCTTGAGGCATCCGCTCGGCTAGTGGCATAACTGCCGCTTGGTGCAGAATCGTACAGTTACTGGCACACTGTATACACTGCGCGTCAACGTTAACGAGTTAGTATAACAGAGCTAAGTGATGGCGCACTCTATAGGCGCGCCTTGAGGCATCCGCTCGGCTAGTAGCTTGGCAACGCGCGCTAGATACGTCATGGTGCCGTAACTGCCGCTTGGTGCAGAATCGTTACTGGCACACTGTATACACTACGCGTCAACGTTAACGAGCTAGTAGGGTAAATTGTCAATTACTAGCCGATTTTAAATAATGGCCACCTACATGTTTAAAATGATTTCTGTTTATAAGATAACAAAGTTCATTATAGTAGAAGGTATATATTTAAGTAGAAACCTAGTTATTGGCCGCGTTTTAGTTACTAGCCACCTTATACTAGATGAGTTCTATTTATAGGTGGATAGAACTCATTTTAGTATGAGGAAAATGGCCAATTACTGGATTTGCCTACCAATCACTCGTTTAATTATTGGCCGCCTCTTATTGAAGTGAGTTCTATTTAATAACTGGCAAATTACCCTATAACAGAGCTAAGTGATGGCGCACTCTATAGGCGCGCCTTGAGGCATCCGCTCGGCTAGTAGATTCGCGACGGCGCGCGCTAGATACGTCATGGTGCCGTAACTGCCGCTTGGTGCAGAATCGTTACTGGCACACTGTATACACTGCGCGTCAACGTTAACGAGCTAGTATAACAGAGCTAAGTGATGGCGCACTCTAGATACGTCATGGTGCCGTAACTGCCGCTTGGTGCAGAATCGTAGAGTTACTGGCACAGTGTATACACTACGCGTCAACGTTAACGAGCTAGTAGGGTAAATTGTCAATTACTAGCCGATTTTAAATACTGGCCACCTACATGTTTAAAATGATTTCTATTTATAAGATAACAAAGTTCATTATAGTAGAAGGTATATATTTAAGTAGAAACCTAGTTATTAGCCGCGTTTTAGTTACTAGCCACCTTATACTAGATGAGTTCTATTTATAGGTGGATAGAACTCATTTTAGTATGAGGAAAATGGCCAATTACTGGATTTGCCTACCAATCACTCGTTTAATTATTGGCCGCCTCTTATTGAAGTGAGTTCTATTTACATATAAATAGAATTCATTTTTGAATGGTGGCTAATAATTGAAGAGTGGCTAATAACTGGCAAATTACCCTATAACAGAGCTAAGTGATGGCGCACTCTATAGGCGCGCCTTGAGGCATCCGCTCGGCTAGTAGATTCGCGACGGCGCGCGCTAGATACGTCATGGTGCCGTAACTGCCGCTTGGTGCAGAATCGTTACTGGCACACTGTATACACTGCGCGTCAACGTTAACGAGCTAGTATAACAGAGCTAAGTGATGGCGCACTCTATAGGCGCGCCTTGAG
Source organism: Thaumatotibia leucotreta (assembly GCA_025490895.1). NCBI lineage: Eukaryota > Metazoa > Arthropoda > Insecta > Lepidoptera > Tortricidae > Thaumatotibia > Thaumatotibia leucotreta. The sequence goes on from JALPQI010003065.1 coordinate 65,249, forward strand.
GCATCCGCTCGGCTAGTAGCTTCGCGACGGCGCGCGCTAGATACGGCATGGTGCCGTAACTGCCGCTTGGTGCAGAATCGTAGTTACTGGCACACTGTATACACTGCGCTTCAACGTTAACGAGCTAGTATAACAGAGCTAAGTGATGGCGCACTCTATAGGCGCGCCTTGAGGCATCCGCTCGGCTAGTAGCTTCGCGACGGCGCGCGCTAGATACGTCATGGTGCCGTAACTGCCGCTTGGTGCAGAATCGTTACTGGCACACTGTATACACTGCGCGTCAACGTTAACGAGTTAGTATAACAGAGCTAAGTGATGGCGCACTCTATAGGCGCGCCTTGAGGCATCCGCTCGGCTAATAGCTTCGCGACGGCGCGCGCTAGATACGTCATAGTGCCATAACTGCCACTTGGTGCGGAATCATAAAGGTGCTGACAGACTCCCGCGGCGCCGCCGCACAGCATGGCGCCTGAATTCGCGGCGCAGCAAAGTGTCGCGTCGCCGTTGCAGCGCGTCTGGAACAAGTGAGGTTCATTTACTTGCCGAACCTCGTAAATCCTGGCGTACTTATGAGCTTTTTCAGGTAGCACACTCAATTAGCGTCAGATTTAAAAATCTTTATTGCAGTTTATAAAGACAATTGGCTATGTAAAGTTTTCTGAAGGTATGAATGTTCCATATTTTTCTAATAGCCGTCGTCTTAAAGTTCAAGAAAATGCGACTCTTTTATTTTCCTATAAATTGTTAATTATCTTTTTTTAAGTGAGTGAGGTGACATTTGTTCAGTTTTATGGATGAATAGAGCCTAATGCGTTCGTCCGCAATTGGTAATATGAAATAGAAAAAAAATCTGTCAACGTCAATGTCACTCGTGTCATTAATTCATTTTTTTTCTATTTCATTGTACTTGTTACGGACGAAAGCATTAGGCTCTGTTCATCCATAAAACTGCACAAATGTCATCTCACTCACTTAAAAAAAGATAGCTTACAAATTATAGGACTTAAAAATAATAGAACCGCATTTTCTTGAACCATAAGACGACGGCTGTCAGGGAAAAATACAAAATTCATACCCTCTGAAAACTTTACATAGACAATTAAGCACTAAATTTCAATAAAATCTCGGGTTCGCTGTTCATTTTAAAGCGATATTTTAATACAAAAACGCAGATCAAGCATGATAAAAATCCTAAAGATATCGGACGTAATTGACGCTAGAAACTTAAATGTAACTATGGTTTTTTTTAACTCATGCTAATTGGGTGCCCCTAAAAGTGAATATGCCCTTACACGAGTAGGGAGCGTTCAAGTATTACGTAACGCAATTTTGCAACCCTTTTCAGTTACGTTTCATCAGTACGGGGAATCCGATTACCGCAAAGGCAATTAAAATTATACCAAGGATAAAAACTATAACATTACTTTTTGCGACTTTAGGGTAAAAATGGTCATTTGAGTGTTACGTAACGCATAGAGAGAGGGGGTACAGAAGAACGTTACGGTGCGTTACTAGGGGAAAAGGGGGTGTCAAAAATCTTCAAAAATTGCGTTACGTAATACTTGAACCCTCCCGTACCTACAAATTACCGTCAAGTTCGAATTCGAAACAAACGAAGTTAGTTACTATTATTTTAACTATAAATAAGGTTCATATGTCAAAAACTGTTTCTAATAGGCCAGGACTTACGAGGCTCAGAGGCCCTACCGCAAACCACGAACGAAGTGTTGCCTCTCTCTCGCACTTGTGAATTTGTACGTAAGTGCGACAGGGAGGCAACACTTCATCGTGGTTCACAGTAGGGCCTCAGGCTATTTACTACCTATAAGGTACTTCAGCCTCAGAAAAGGCGAAGCATCTTCATATACTCCGTTCAACCATCTCCGTTAGTAGAAAAGGGCAGCAAATGAAAAAAAATAGGCGAAAAGTGTAGTCCAAAGGCAGCCCGCCCATAAAAAAAGGCTGAGATTTTTTACTATTAGAGATTGTTGGACGAGTATAGGATATATTTTATTCAGCTTATTGTAAATCATGATAAAAGATCGAAAAATCCGATAGCTATCTGTGTTATAATTCTATTTATACTATGAACGGCGAAATAACAAATTAAAAATCACACCTCCTGCAATAGAGATTATTCAAATTTCATTTTGTAAATATACCAATAGTACAGTACCGTAAAACATTAAAAAAAAAAACATTCGCGCCTAACTTTTTTCTTAAACTGTTTGAGGTACCTATTCTATTACCTGGTGGTATAGACATTAGTTATAAGGTTTTTTTTTTCTGTGGCTGAATGTCGAGACCTAGTGTCACAATTCGACGTTTCAAAACAAAAGACAGTCTGTTTGCAGTCCTAGGTGTGAAATAAATACATGAAATCTCTTTACATATCATCTTAGCACATGACACCGGATACATAGTATTTCCGGGTTTGATTTAATGTAACATCAATATTCCGTAGCAAGTTTGAGAAAATAATATTACAGAAACAAAACCCTCACCTGATCCTCGAGGAATATCAGATTAGCCTTCTGCACCAAGTGTTCAACCGTGATGGAGCCCCCCAGATGGCTGACCGCCTTGTACTCCACCACCAGCGTTAGTACCTAGTCAAGTTATGAACAAGACATTAACAATACGGTCCGACCGAGATCTCGGTCTCGGCATTCTCGGCCAAAAATGGGACTCTCGGCCGTGGCCGAGATTCGTAATGAGCTGTAATTAGCGAGCTTGGCGCCATCTCGCGAACTTACTGCGATTTTATTGGTGTCATATTGACATGAACTGATTTCAATTTCACTTTAAAATGAACGGAAGGAATAATTTAGAGTAAGCGGTCCCTATCATACTATCGATAAAAATACCTAAAATTCGAATACCGGTTTTCGGGATACCTACATGAAAAAATCCAATATATATCCATAAAAAAATTGCTGTATTTAGTTTGTCGTTGGACTTACTGTAGGTCTAGGGATTTTTTATGTAATTTATACGCTTTTTATCCTTTCTACCAAGTCTCGGTCTCGGCCGAGAATCAAATTTATTCTCGGTCTCGGCCGAGACTAAAATATGGGTCTCGGTCGGACCTTAATTAACAATGTATTAGACAAAATAATTCAATGGTTAAATGACAATGATTTATTAATAAACTTAACAAAATCAAACAAAATGCACCTTCGGCGGAGAATACACACGATTGGAATGGATATAAATCATAAAGGTCACAAAGTTCCTAGGATTCATGATTGATGAACAGCTAAACTGGAAACACCATATAGAATATCTTTGTAAGAAACTAAGTAAATTGGCTTTCGCACTTTTTATGTTATCAAACTTATCAAAGACTGTAAACCGTGAGACTCTAGTAATGACATATCATGGTCTTGTAGCCTCGTTGTTGAGATATGGCATTATATTCTGGGGAAATTCTACCCACAAGGAAACGGCTTTCGAATCGCAATAACGATTAGCGTTAGGGTAGGGTATGTGTGGACTGAAAGTTAAGATAGCTGTGTACCCCTTTTAAGTTCCTTAAAATATTAATACTACCTTCCCTTCACATACTCGAAGTAGCCATTTGTCAAAACCAACCCTAACTTATTTATTTTCTATATTGTATATTCCCTATAAACGCATTGCGGTATACACGCAGTGCGTTTTTTGCATTTTAAGACACCTCGTTAGTGTATACAAGACTTAATGAAATACATGGCTGCCAACCTAATTTTAAATGTCATTTCTGATGAACAGTAAACCATAGAGGAGCTTTCTTTTTTAATTTAGACGTCTCCCGTCCGACCTTGATGATTAATAAAATTGTGTTTGACTAAAAATATTTGTCAAATTTACAATTTTATTTGAAAATAAGTGTGTGGTCGTAGAAATAGTATTGTATGCAACATTGTAACTGAGTCAATCAATGCTCGTGGCGTTTTTAATAAAAAATTTCGGCTTCGCCTCAAATTGTTACCCACGCCACTCCTCTTTTTTGACCTCTCTTAAACAAGGGTTGCATAAAACACTATAATTATAATGAACCTATGTTTAACAAAATAAATGATTCTATTCTATTCTATTGTATTCACCATGAGGGCCTCCACCACTAGCTGCCGGTACTCGGGCTGCGGTATGGAGTTCAGCACCGTTTCTACTGCGAGCGCGAACTTCAGTTCTCCGGATGTCATCTCTTGGGTTAGGTTCGGTTGGAGGAGTTTCCCTTGGATGATTAGGCCTTGGCACTGAAAGAAATGTTTATACTTAATTAAATAAAATAGATAAAATAAATATCTTGGGACATCTTACACAAATCAACCTAGTCCCACGGTAAGCTCAATTAAGGCTTGTGTTGTGGGTAACAGGCGACGATATATATAATAGATAGATACGTATAAATACTTAGATACATACACAGCCATGACCAAGGAACAAACATTTGTGATAAATAAATAAACAAAGAATGCCCTCGCCGGGATTCGAACCCGGAACCTCCAGCTTCGTAGGCAGGGTCACTACCAACTAGGCTACAGAGGCTGACAAAAATATTATATTTTTGGTTATTACTCTGTCATGTGATCCAGGACCCAAAAGGAGCATTCCACGAAAAAGTCCACCGATGTCCCGTACGAACACGGTTTTTCTCTAAATTGTGGGTTTATCGAAGTTCTCTTTCGTGACTAGAAAAGTCAAAAATTGCTCAAAAATGTATATAATAACTAATAACTCGGAAGAAAACTCAAATTATCGAAATATACACGCGTTTGTACGGGACAGCCCATGGAATGCTCCAAAAGTAGCTTAATAGTTTGCTAGAAGAAATTATCCAACCCGCTCTATTATCATGTTTAAATAGTGGGTGCTCAATGTGCTCATTCACCCCATTTCCCTTCGCTGGAGCTGCAGATTAATGTTCTGGCAACGTTCCCTCAATATTTCCTTCTAGCCTTCCAATTTTCTTGCAGAACCGCAGGACGTCTGAGGTCGACCTCCCTGAGTTCCTTCTCCTCCAGCCTATCCCTGCCAAACACGTCATATCTCGCTGCTGCGTACAGTCAAGAGCAAAAGTAAGTGATCACCTTGTGCCTTATCACAATGGAATAAGGTCTATAATCGAACAAGAATGATCACTTACTTTTGCTCTTGACTGTACATGACGCATTCAGCAAAGACATGCTGGCTGGTTTCATCTCTTCCGCAAATTGGGCAGGCTGCTTCTCGTGCTTCTGCACTCGCTTATTATTATACCTCGATATTTTTCTAGCACGAACGAGAGATTGACAAAATTTTACATTGACATAACTGTTATCGATAAGTCTTATTGTAGTCGATAAATAATTTTAATAAATAAAAAATTGTCCGTAGCTTAGAGTTAAATTACACGAATGCAAATCTTGTATGTAGTACCCATCAAAATTGCAAGGATTAATAAAATATACTCTAAAGCCATAGGAAATGATTAATATGAAATATATTTAGATTAAAGCCTAGATGGGTCCTGTATTTCTTGGTTACCTGTTTTTGCGGAGTTAGCATTTTTACGAGAACAGGATGTACTCATCGATAGCAGTTATGTCAATGTTTAATTGTGTCAATCTCTCGTTCTTGCTAGAAAAATATCGAGGTATACTTATTGCAGTACATGGCCTATAGGCAGGGATAGTATACCTTCTCAAGCACGCCTCAGACGCGCCGGTAGAGCCACTGTTGCCGGTCCGGCTCCGCTATCGGTGCGACTACAGTACATGGCCTACAGGCAGGGATAGTATACCTTCTCAAGCACGCCCCAGACGCGCCGGTAGAGCCACTGTTGCCGGTCCGGCTCCGCTATCGGTGCGACGACAGTACATGGCCTACAGGCAGGGATAGTATACCTTCTCAAGCACTCCCCAGACGCGCAGGTAGAGCCACTGTTGCCGGTCCGGCTCCGCTATCGACACTACTACAGTACATGGCCTACAGGCAGGGATAGTATACCTTCTCAAGCACGCCCCAGACGCGCCGGTAGAGCCACTGTTGCCGGTCCGGCTCCGCTATCGGTGCGACGACAGTACATGGCCTACAGGCAGGGATAGTATACCTTCTCAAGCACGCCCCAGACGCGCCGGTAGAGCCACTGTTGCCGGTCCGGCTCCGCTATCGGTGCGACGACAGTACATGGCCTACAGGCAGGGATAGTAAACCTTCTCAAGCACGCCCCAGACGCGCACGTATCGGCACTATTACAGCTATGCTATTCTCTTATTGACACATTCGACGCTGCGTTCGTCAACGAGCTCGATGTCGAGACAGCCTTGTCTAAAATCCTAGCTGTTATTTAACATTAGGAATCGAGGCTGTCAGCGAGGTTGTGGGCGAGTTCGTCGTTTTTGTTAGAGAATACGAAGTTCGTTAAACGTCAAACTCTCGACGCAATGTAGTTCCAGTTCACGCCGCATTCGTCGCTGAGCACTAGTGTCGTTTAATAGTACATTACTATAGAGGACGGGAAACAAAGGGTTACAGGCCAAGTAGATATATCTGGCCGAAGGAACTGAGGCCAGATAGGAATACGCGGCATGTAACCCTGTTTCTCGCCGAGATTTGTATAGTGCTTTTCTCAAACTTACCATGAAATAAAACTAACTGATTTCGCCGAACCATAGTATTTGATTTGTAAATAAACCAATAGTACAGTATCGTACAACATTAAAAAAAAACATTCGCGCCTAACTTTTTTTTTAATCTGTTTGAGGTATCCTTTTACCTGGTGGTATAGACATTAGTTTTTAGGTATTTTTTTTTTCTGTGGCTGAATGTCAAGACATAGTGTCACAATTTGACGTTTCAAAACAAAAGACAGTTTGTTTGCAGTCCTAGGTGTGAAATAAATACATGAAATCTCTTTACATATCATCTTAGCATATGCCACCGGATACATAGTATTTCCGGGTTTAATTTAAAGTATGTAACATCAACATTCCGTAGCAAGTTTGAGAAAAGTACATTAGTGAATACGATTTTTAGGCTCGACGCTGCCGCAGCGCTGACACAGCGCTGACAGCAAGGCGGTTTCCTTAGTGGATAACACTACAGTACATGGCCTACAGGCAAGGATAGTATACCTTCTCAAGCACGCCCCAGACGCGCAGGTAGAGCCACTGTTGCCGGTGCGGCTCCGCTATCGGTGCGACTACAGTACAGATATTCTATCTCATGAAGTCCGTTTGGCTTTCGTTGTGTGTGTAAAGTGTACAGATAAGCGTCCTTGTGTGCGCGAACGTGAGGAACGTTAGCACGGAAACCTGATTACACCAATTAATATATATATATTTTAAAAGTAACATTTTGTTGAAATACTTTGAATCTTTTAGTTAAAATTTTAAGGTATTATTTATTACGGGTAGTAAATAAAAGCCGTGTTTATATAAGTAAGCATTTTAATTTAGATATCACAAAGAAAAAAAAAACACTATCTGATGAATATTAAAAGTCCAATTCAGTGAAACAATGTATCCACCACGCACAAATAATACAAAAAATAATCATAGTAATAGTAGCAGAAGTACCTACATGTGATTAAAATGTATTGTAAGTAAAAAATAATAATTTTAACAATTACTATCGTCATTCTTATCAGCGTGGATGATATAAATTTACAAAAGATAAATTTTGTTTTATAATTTTTTTCGACGTTTATTTTCCATGCTAACGCTACTTCGTGAGACAATCTGGCGTGAACGCAGAACACTAGCGACCTCGACCGCGTCGCGATCGTGACTGAGCGCTCCCGCGCTTACGCACACTAAAGCATTGTATACATGCACGCCTGACAACATTCATAACCAAACGGACTTCGTGAAATAGAATATCTGTACATGGCCTATAGTCAGGGATAGTATACCTTCTCAAGCACGCCCCAGACGCGCTGGTAGAAGTCGCGCGGCACGCGGTTGAGCGCGCCGTCGAGTCGTCGCCGCCGCAGCCACTGTTGCCGATCCGGCTCCGCTATCGACACTACTACAGTACATGGCCTATAGGCAGGGATAGTATACCTTCTCAAGCACGCCCCAGACGCGCCGGTAGAGCCACTGTTGCCGGTCCGGCTCCGCTATCGGCACTATTACAGCTATGCTATTCTCTTATTGACACATTCGACGCTGCGTTCGTCAACGAGCTCGATGTCGAGACAGCCTTGTCTAAAATCCTAACTGTTTGATTTGACATTAGGAATCGAGGCTGTGAGCGAGGTTGTGGGCGAGTTCGTCGTTTTCGTTAGAGAATACGAAGTTCGTTAAACGTCAAACTCTCGACGCAATGTAGTTCCAGTTCACGCCGCATTCGTCGCCGAGCACTAGTGTCGTTTAAAGTACATTAGGAGCATTCCATGAAAACATCTACTTTTTGTCGCTTACGACTCACCATGGTAGCTACCCTAATAAAATATGCTAGCTGATAGGAAACACTGTCAATCTCAAAGCCTTGATATGTTATTATTATGCCGTAACTCTGTTTACTAATTTAATTTTTCAAAAGTATTGAAAAGACAGTGTCGCTTACGACATGTTTTCATGGAATGCTCCATTAGTGAATACCATTTTTAGGCTCGACGCTGCCGCAGCGCTGACAGCGCTGACAGCAACGCGGTTTCCTTAGTGAATAACACTACAGTACATGGCCTACAGGCAGGGATAGTATACCTTCTCAAGCACGCCCCAGACGCGCTGGTAGAGCCACTGTTGCCGGTCCGGCTCCGCTATCGGTGCGACGACAGTACATGGCCTACAGGCAGGGATAGTATACCTTCTCAAGCACGCCCCATACGCGCACGTATCGGCACTATTACAGCTATGCTATTCTCTTATTGACACATTCGACGCTGCGTTCGTCAACGAGCTCGATGTCGAGACAGCCTTGTCTAAAATCCTAGCTGTTTGATTTGACATTAGGAATCGAGGCTGTGAGCGAGGTTGTGGGCGAGTTCGTCGTTTTCGTTAGAGAATACGAAGTTCGTTAAACGTCAAACTCTCGACGCAGTGTAGTTGCTCACGTCGCATTCGTCGCCGAGCACTAGTGTCGTTTAAAGTACATTAGTGAATACCATTTTTAGGCTCGACGTTGCGCAGCGCTGGCACAGCGCTGACAGCAAGGCGGTTTCCTTAGTGAATAACACCACAGTACATGGCCTACAGGCAGGGATAGTATACCTTCTCAAGCACGCCCCATACGCGCTGGTAGAAGTCGCGCGGCACGCGGTTGAGCGCGCCGTCGAGTCGCCGCCGCCGCAGCCACTGACCTTGCCGGTCCGGCTCCGCTATCGGTGCGACTACAGTACAAACATGGCCTATAGTCAGGGATATTATACCTTCTCAAGCACGCCCCATACGCGCTGGTAGAAGTCGCGCGGCACTCGGTTGAGCGCGCCGTCGAGTCGCCGCCGCCGCAGCCACTGCCCTTGCCGATCCGGCTCCGCTATCGGTGCGACGGGTTATTCCCACCTGTTACCACCAACTTGACACCAGTGGTAACAACTGGGAATTTTTTTCCCACCTGTTACCACTGGGAACAACTGGGAATTAAAATTCCCAACTGTTACCACTAAACCAATGGGTGGTAACTACTGGGAATTCTTTTTCCCAGTAGTTACCACTAAGTTAATATTTAGTAGTCCTATTGCAATAGGATACCTAGTAGCCATAAATTTTGTTATACAATGGTAACAATTTCCAGAGACTATAATTATTATAAAATGTAATACTACAAATAAAGACGAATTACACTAATTTTTTATTCAAAACAAGAATATTTCATTTTTCGTGTAAGTACCTACCTAAAACCTTGTAATAGTTATAATAATCTTAAAAAAGAATTGAGATTCGTAATCAGTTAAAACAACACGATGAAAAATGAAAGTTATCCCTTCTACGAGCCGGTCACCCGTCATCCCTTTTTACCTGCCCCTGTGATAATCAAGTCCGTAGTTCTTAATATTTTTGGTTCAATTTCAGAGTAGGTAATACTGACAACATATTTAAAAAAAAGTTTAAAAAATATTTTCAAAATGTATTCATTTTTAGTAAAATTCGATGGTTAATAAGATATTTTATAAATAAAGTAATATTCATAAAATTGGGTCCTTATTAATAACTGGCAATGTATTTTGTGTATATTCTATTAAAAACAAGCACATTACTAGTAAAGTACTTGGTGGTAACAACTGGAATTAATTTTTCCCAGTAGTTACCACTAAAGTGATTGGTGGTAACTACTGGGAATTCTTTTTCCCAGTAGTTACCACCAAGTACTCTGGTGGTAACAGTTGGGAAAAAAATTCCCAGTTGTTACCACTGGTGTCAAGTTGGTGGTAACAGGTGGGAATAACCCGGTGCGACTACAGTACATGGCCTACAGGCAGGGATAGTATACCTTCTCAAGCACGCCCCAGACGCTACTAGAGCCACTGTTGCCGGTCCGGCTCCGCTATCGACACTACTACAGTACATGGCCTATAGGCAGGGATAGTATACCTTCTCAAGCACGCCCCAGACGCGCCGGTAGAGCCACTGTCGCCGGTCCGGCTCCGCTATCGGTGCGACGACAGTACATGGCCTAGAGGCAGGGATAGTATACCTTCTCAAGCACGCCCCAGACACACTGGTAGAGCCACTGTTGCCGATCCGGCTCCGCTATCGGTGCGACTACAGTACATGGCCTATAGGCAGGGATAGTATACCTTCTCAAGCACGCCCCATACGCGCTGGTAGAGCCACTGTTGCCGGTCCGACTCCGCTATTGGCGCGAGTGCAGTACATGGCCTAAGTTATATTAACGAGGGACGCTCTACCGGACTCGAGAGGGCTGTCGAGCATCCACTGTGCTCATTCACCCCATTTCCCTTTGCTAGAGCTGCAGGTCAATGTTCCGGTAACTTTCCCTTATTACTTTCTTCTGGCCTTCAAATTTGCAGAACCGCAGGACGTCTGAGGTCGACCTCCCTGAGTTCCTTCTCCTCCAGCCGCTGCGTACATGACGCATTCAGCAAGGACATGCTGGCTGGTTTCGTCACTTCCGCAATGTGGACAGGCTGCTTCTCTCGCTTATTACTAAAGATCGGAACTATGGGTGCAAAACTTTAACAAAACTTAAAAACTGACATATAGGAACACTTTATCCAATAAAAATACGAGCATTATTGAAAAAAATATATCCAATTTTAGTGCCTATCTCGAAATCGGGAGACTACGCAATATCTTCTCGTCCAATATACCGCAGTGTCTCAAGTCGAAAGTCTTCGACCAGTGTGTGTTGCCAGTGATTACTTACGGATCTGAAACGTGGTCGTTCACTATGGGACTCATTAGGAGGCTCAGAGTCACTCAACGAGCGATGGAGAGGGCAATGCTCGGGGATTCTCTGCGAGATCGCATCAGGAATGACGAGATCCGCAGAAGAACGAAAGTGACTGACATAGCCCGAAGAATCGCCAGGTTGAAGTGGCAGTGGGCTGGCCATATTGCCCGCAGGACCGATGACCGGTGGGGTCGGCGTGTTCTCGAGTGGCGACCACGCACTGGACGGCGCAGCGTGGGAACACCCCCCACAAGATGGAGCGACGACCTGGTAAAGGTTGCGGGTGTCCAATGGATGCGGACAGCTCACGACCGATCTTTGTGGAACTCTCTGGGGGAGGCCTATGTCCAGCAGTGGACGTCAATTGGCTGATGATGATCTCGAAATCTTGAACTTACAATGTTTGGGTGTGTATATATGTGTATTTTATGGATGTATGTGCTCTTTCATGTTCACTTGACAAGTTTTGTTAAAGTTTTGCACCCATAGTTCCGATCTCTACTTATTACAGTACATGGCCTACAGGCAGGGATAGTAAACCTTCTCAAGCACGCCCCAGACGCGCCGGTAGAGCCACTGTTGCCGGTCCGGCTCCGCTATCGGTGCGACGACAGTACATGGCCTACAGGCAGGGATAGTATACCTTCTCAAGCACGCCCCAGACGCGCACGTATCGGCACTATTACAGCTATGTTATTCTCTTATTGACACATTCGACGCTGCGTTCGTCAACGAGCTCGATGTCGAGACAGCCTTGTCTAAAATCCTAGCTGTTTGATTTGACATTAGGAATCGAGGCTGTGAGCGAGTTCGTCGCTGTTTTTCGTTAGAGAATACGAAGTTCGTTAAACGTCAAACTCTCGACGCAATGTAGTTCCAGTTCACGCCGCATTCGTCGCCGAGCACTAGTGTCGTTTAATTAAAGTACATTAGTGAATACCATTTTTAGGCTCGACGCTGCCGCAGCGCTGACACAGCGCTGACAGCAAGGCGGTTTCCTTAGTGAATAACACTACAGTACATGGCCTACAGGCAGGGATAGTATACCTTCTCAAGCACACCCCAGACGCGCACGTATCGGCACTATTACAGCTATGCTATTCTCTTATTGACACATTCGACGCTGCGTTCGTCAACGAGCTCGATGTCGAGACAGCCTTTCCTAAAATCCTAGCAGTTTGATTTGACATTAGGAATCGAGGCTGTCAGCGAGGTTGTGGGCGAGTTCGTCGTTTTCGTTAGAGAATACGAAGTTCGTTAAACGTCAAACTCTCGAGGCAATGTAGTTCCAGTTCACGCCGCATTCGTCGCCGAGCACTAGTGTCGTTTAAAGTACATTAGTGAATACTAGGGTGCTTCTTATTTTTGCAATTTTGTGGGATGTTCGAACCAATAAAGGAGCTCTTCGCTCTCCCGATTGCATAATTCAATGGGGCACCCTCTCATTTTGTTATTTGATAAGTAAACCGTATTTGTTTTTTTTTTTCAATTATTATAAACAATAATTAGGGGTCGCTACCGAAGTAATAAATAAACGGCTATTGATTTTGCCTATCTTGAACTTCGTACTTCGGTAGCGACCCCTAATTTTTGTTTATAATAATTGAAAAAAAAACATATGTGGTTTACTTATCAAATAACAAAATGAGAGGGTGACCCATTGAATTATGCAATCGGGAGAGCGAAGAGCTCTTTTATTGTTTCGAACATCCTACAAAATTGCAAAAATAAGAAGCACCCTAGTGAATACCATTTTTAGGCTCGACGCTGCCGCAGCGCTGACACAGCGCTGACAGCAAGGCGGTTTCCTTAGTGAATAACACTACAGTACATGGCCTACAGGCAGGGATAGTATACCTTCTCAAGCACGCCCCAGACGCGCCGGTAGAGCCACTGTTGCCGGTCCGGCTCCGCTATCGGTGCGACTACAGTACATGGCCTACAGGCAGGGATAGTATACCTTCTCAAGCACACCCCAGACGCGCACGTATCGGCACTATTACAGCTATGCTATTCTCTTATTGACACATTCGACGCTGCGTTCGTCAACGAGCTCGATGTCGAGACAGCCTTGTCTAAAATCCTAGCTGTTTGATTTGACATTAGGAATCGAGGCTGTCAGCGAGGTTGTGGGCGAGTTCGTCGCTGTTTTTCGTTAGAGAATACGAAGTTCGTTAAACGTCAAACTCTCGACGCAATGTAGTTCCAGCTCACGCCGCATTCGACTAGTGTCGTTTGAAGTACATTAGTGAATACCATTTTTAGGCTCGACGTTGCCGCAGCGCTGACAAAGCGCTGACAGCAAGGCGGTTTCCTTAGTGAATAACACTACAGTACATGGCCTACAGGCAGGGATAGTATACCTTCTCAAGCACACCACAGACGCGGTGGTAGAGCCACTGTTGCCGGTCCGGCTCCGCTATCGGTGCGAGTGCAGTACATGGCCTAAGTTATATTAACGAGGGACGCTCTACCGGACTCGAGCGGACTGTCGAGCATCCACTGTGCTCATTCGCCTCATTTCCCTTTTGCTGGAGCTGCAGATTAATGTTCCGGTAACGTTCCCTCAATACTTCCTTCTAGCCTTCAAATTTTCTTGCAGAACCGCAGGACGTCTGAGGTCGACCTCCCTGAGTTCCTTCTCTTCCAGCCGCTGCGTACATGACGCATTCAGCAAGGCCATGCTGGCTGGTTTCGTCTCTTCCGCAATTTGGACAGGCTGCTTATGCACTCGGTTATTATTATACCTCGATATTTTTCTAGCAGGAACGAGAGATTGACAAAATTTGACATCGACATACGTATTATCAAACCGCGATTAGAAAGGGATTTGAAAGTACTGTTGACACGACAGTGTGTAAGTCAATCTAGGATATATTCATGGTTAAACCAATATTTTTGTAGTTTAAGTTCAGAGACTTACATGCAATAGATTAATTAATTACTCGGGACATCCATAAACAACTCTTTTCTTGATAAATATTGTGTCATTTGTTGTGTCAACAGTACTTTCGAATCCCTTTCTGATTCCGGTTTGATAATAACCGTTATCGATAAATCTTATTGTAGTCGATAAATAATTTTAATAAATAAAAAATTGTCCGTAGCTTAGAGATAAATTACACGAATGCAAATTATACTCAAAACGAACATTTTTTTTTTCATATCTTGTATTTAGTACCCATCAAAATTGCAAGGATTAATAAAATATACTCTAAAGCCATAGGAAATGATTAATATGAAATATATTTAGAATAAAGCCTAGATGGGTCCTGTATTTCTTGGTTACCTGTTTTTGCGGAGTTAGCATTTTTACGAGAACAGGATGTACGGTCGGCTCTAATAATATGTATACGATTTTGATCCTTATACCCTTGGGATACGTTCCGAAATGTATACATATTATTAGACGTGACTGTACTCATCGATAGCAGTTATGTCGATGTTTAATTTTGTCAATCTCTCGTTCTTGCTAGAAAAATATCGAGGTATATGGCCTATAGGCAGGGATAGTATACCTTCTCAAGCACGCCCCAGACGCGCTGGTAGAGCCACTGTTGCCGGTCCGGCTCCGCTATCGGTGCGACGACAGTACATGGCCTACAGGCAGGGATAGTATACCTTCTCAAGCACGCCCCAGACGCGCCGGTAGAGCCACTGTTGCCGGTCCGGCTCCGCTATCGGTGCGACGACAGTACATGGCCTACAGGCAGGGATAGTATACCTTCTCAAGCACGCCCCAGACGCGCACGTATCGGCACTATTACAGCTACGCTATTCTCTTATTGAAACATTCGACGCTGCGTTCGTCAACGAGCTCGATGTCGAGACAGCCTTGTCTAAAATCCTAGCTGTTTGATTTGACATTAGGAATCGAGGCTGTCAGCGAGGTTGTGGGCGAGTTCGTCGCTGTTTTTCGTTAGAGAATACGAAGTTCGTTAAACGTCAAACTCTCGACGCAATGTAGTTCCAGTTCACACCGCATTCGTCGCCGAGCACTAGTGTCGTTTAAAGTACATTAGTGAATACCATTTTTATGTTACCAACCGTGACCTCACTAATGGCTCCAATGGAAGACCAGCGCTGGGCTGTGATTACATTACAGCCCAGCAATAAGCTGAATTGGAGTCCATTTTATGGCACAATAGCTTATTTTTTATATTAATTTTTATTTTGTGTTTACTGTGTATATTATGTGTCATGAATAAATGTTTTTTCTTTCTTTCTTTCTTTCTTCTTTCATTTTTAGGCTCGACGCTGCCGCAGCGCTGACACAGCGCTGGCAGCAAGGCGGTTTCCTTAGGCTACGTCCGCACAGACAGGTGGTTTGCTTAGCGCCTAGAGCCTACTGGCTTGTATTCTGGCTACTTGCTAGGATACCACGGTGACCGCACTGTAGGTGGTTTGCGTGGTGGATCGCTAGGTGCCTTGATCATTTGCTTGTCGGCACTTTGACGAGATGTCGCTTTCAAAAATAGCTCTAAAACTGCTACTTACAGAAAATACATCTTTAAAATATACCATAACACGGCCTTATCCATCATGTTGGGTTCATGGCATAAATAAGTCACGGTCAAGTGATGGG
>JALPQI010003066.1:0-86457 GCA_025490895.1 Thaumatotibia leucotreta
TTTTTGAAAAATTAAATTTTGTAAGCTGAGTTACAGTATAATAATAACATATCAAGGCTTTAAGATTGACAGTGTTTCCTAGCACCTAGCATATTTTATTAGGGTAGCTACCATAGCGACACGTAAGCGAGCCGTAGTAGGCCAGCTTTATAAGCGCGAATAGGATCAGAGGAAGATAATTTTGAAAAAAAAATGTTACAATTCGATTTTTTTAATTAGAGAGAAGAATAATTCGTACGGTATTCTCACTAGCTCGTAAAGCGCTCGTTTATCCTTTAATAAGAGCAGGTAAAAACGCTTTTTACCAACTTGTGGATAAAGTAATTTGACCATGCTCTAATTCCTATGGCCAACTACTGCCTAGTATAAGTGGATCTGTATGACTGTAGTAAGCATGCGCAATCGGAGCTCACATGTTAAATTGGTCATTTTTCATTGGTGACTTTGTAAGCCATTGGCTATATTTAAGTACCAGGAGTAACTCTACTTTACGATACGTTTCGACATTGAGTTTTAAATGGTTTCTTTAAGTTAATTTACATTTGCATAAGATTTGTAATCATATTTCCTCGCGATAGTGAGGGGAAAAAAGTTGTATTACACTTGTCGGCAAAGTTTGTTTAACTCTCGTACCTTCGCAATGCTCAAGATTCCAGTTTTTGAACCACTCGCTACGCTCGTGGCTCAATTTTGGAATCTTTCGCTACCTCGGGTCTCAATATTGGCTCGACAGTTAAACAACAACTTTGCCCCCTTGTATAACAAATAACTACTAACGCCTTAGCCGTAATGATATGTTTGACGTCGATTGTACGTAAACGCAATATGTCCTCGTCAAAATGGCAATACTCTTGATTTTCCCATAGTATCCATACCAGGTGTCAGCAACGGTAACATCATAATCATAATTTGCTACAGATTTATTCGTTTGAGGGCACTGTATATTGATGCTAAAAGTTTACATAATTATTTATAAACGTCTTCTTACTTAACAAGCCGCTAAGTATTGGTTGTCTCTTTCGGTCTTACCAATATATCTTTGTAAGAGAAAGGGACAAACAATACTTAGCAGCTTACTAATTTAGGAGACGTTCATGTATTAGGGGGTAAATCTATAATTTATTAAACTTTGTTGTAAATATTACGGTAACTTAGTATTATCAAACCAGAATCAGAAAGGTATTCGAGAGTACTGTTGACACAACAATTGACACGTCATTTACCAAGAAAAGAGTTGTTTATAGATGTAGTGAGTGATTAATTAATCTATTGTGTGCAAGTCTTTGCACTACACTATGAATATATGAATATAACTATGAATATATCCTATATTGACTATACCCTGTTGTGTGAAAAGTACTTTCGAATCCCATTCTAATCGCGGTTTGATAATAGACAACCTCGGTTACGAAAATAACTAAAGAGAGGTGAAAACCTATGGTTTTAGTTGCTTTAATTGACCTTATCATTAATAGGGATGATGACTGTAGTTAAAATAAATTATTTAACATTATGCACGACATAATACACGAAGAAATTATTACTAAGACGTGGTTTGCAGTAATTTTTGTACAAAACTTTTATTTAATAAATTGAAAAGAACTTAAAAGAGTAGGTCATTTGGCAGTACTCAAACGTGACGTCACTTTTGAGTATTTCATATAAAATTCCATAGTGGTGATCGTTTTTACAGTTCGAAAAAAGATGCTGATTTGACTTGCCAGTCATCATCCGTATTATTTAGGAAGTGTAATACTATAACATAGCAATATAGCAAACAAAACAACACACAAAAACTTGAATGTCTTCCTAAGTCAAATAAAACAAAACAATGCGTACTGAAAACATACAAAATGAAAGATTTTGACCTGCGTTCATCTAATATTATTTGTTTCTGACGACCTCAGGAATAAACTGTCAAATTAATTTACTCGCTTTGTTTGTTACACCGTGCATAATTGATTATTATTTTGCCTTTTTCTAATAAGGCACAAGTGTGTCTCCTGTTAGATTTGATCCCTTGACTTCGCAGTGTGTCTTAAAAGATACATAGGTACTTTTTGACCTACTTTTTGTATTAATTTTTTTAGACAGAATTTTTTGCCCTATACAGCGGCGGGGAGGCTAGAACGCACGATTTTTTTAAATTCTGCCAAGTTTAGAGTTAAAAACCATGGTTTTAGTTATTACAATAACATTAGGGTTCCTTTTGTTATTCAAAGTTATTTTATATTATTGAAATTGTAGCCTAGCTTGAGGTTTTGTAAGAATTAGTCAATATAATCCAACCAGGCGACATCTTAATTTCCATAATATTCATCGATAGCGATTGGATGTCCAAAATATGATCAGAAAACTCCCACACAACTGGAGCTGATTTTACGATAAAACTAAACATTTTCTTTCACACGATTTCTCATCACTCTCTTGATAAAAGAGCAAGTAACTACGGCAAATTGGTCACAATGTTCGCTTGCAAATTCACATCACACAGTCGTTATCAGATATATCAACGCGGCCATGGAGCTCAAAAACATCTGAACATACAATCTAACGTCCATGACAATAGAAGTCTGGATGCTTAGCCAAGTTGCCAATCGCTAGCGCTTAATAGCGTAGCGTAGTTTTCCCTCTCTGTCACTCTTGCACATTAGTGCGACAAAGACAGTTAGCTGCCTTTACTTTACGATTAACGATTAAGCGTTAGCGATTGGCAACTTATCTAAGAACCCTGTTCAGAAGTTTATGAACTCGCAGGTAGCTCCGATATATCTGATGGCAACAATGCAATAATTTCAATAAATATTTCGCGGACAGCCTCACAAAATGATGTAATACACAGTTTAATAGCATATGTATGCAATACACATCAATCATTAATCTCAGTCGCTCAGCAGTTTTATAATAAAGTAGGGTTAGCACATGATTGGTTAGACAGTAGTAGTAGTAGTAGTAGTAAACACTTTATTGCACAAATCATAAAAAATAACAAACGAAACATATACAGTATGTCACCGCTTGAAATACTATCCATCCCTCTTTCAGTAAAGTTAATAAAAGACAGGAAATCTATCTGGCGGCGACACACTGTCGCACCAATCATGTTCTAATGCTAAGTTGTAAAGATGTGAATAATAATTTGCCATTATGTTTGCCCGATACCTCCTGAAGTTATAAAACTGTCTCGTTTAACTTCAGCACAATACCAGGTAATATTTATAACAAAATGACAGTAATATATCTTCGGATATATCGCTAAAACCACGAAGGCAGAAGAAAACAATAAAAGTAATGCTTGAAGACGAAAGTCAGTATTCAACAAATTCAAGAATTAAAAACCGAACTCAACCGATTTCTCCAAGGTCCCATCATCAGACTCCTACTTCGTGACAACGGAACAATCTAGATACACATTCGGCAAAAAAACGGGTCACGAATATCACGATACTAGAGTAACAAACAAATAAAAAAAAATCAAAACATATAAAAAAACACTGAAATTGAGAACCTCCTCTTTTTTAAGTCGGTTAATAAGGATAAACACAACTTGTTGCAATAACAAACCTCACCACAGTCGGTTAAAGTTTATCATACAAATTCGCCGTCAGCAGATTCACTAATTTCGTATACATTCGCAAAAGCATTCGGAGGAACTTTGGCTTCGTACCCGGTGAACTAACTGTTCAAAAACCGCAGTAATTTACATTCGAAGTTACCCCAGAATTGAGGACGGCAGGACTTCATTCGAGTTTGAAAACGTTGGCATCCAATTAGTTCTTAGCTAGGCAAGCGGTAATCGGGAATTGGGGCAAATTGAACTCGGATTTGATTACTGACAAGCGAAAAGTCGGGAAAACTTTTAAAACTTTAATAAAAGTATCGATTGTCCCTTTCGCTCCTATTGACATATTGATAAGACCGAAAGTGACAAACGCGTCGACATGTTTCGCTCCCTATATGAGGAGTTTCAATAACATCGTGAGTAATCTGCGCGAAATATTACTTATTTAAGAATACAATTGCTGAAAATGGGATCTACACTCACTTTGTTCGTATTTTAAACCGATAAGTTAAACAAAAGGCTTACATTTAAACACGAATATCATACAATATTTTACAATGCATTATAAGATGAAAAAAAGACAATCCCGACAGTACTAGACCGTGCGGAAAAGTACAACGTTATATGCATATCTCTACTTTAACAAGAGCACTTTCTGAGCATACGAATCGTATAGGTACTAGTATGAAGTCGAAAGCTTGCAATTGCATACATAAATAGATATACTGACCAGGATGGTCGGTGACGTCATCCGGATCCGGCGAAGGCATCTCGCACGACGGTAGCGATGACAGTGGGAGCGAGTGGCCGCCATCTGTAATTAATATATAGGCGTGGTGAGTTTGGTAGGTATGAGAACAGCCTATCACCGTCCTCCAAATGACGATGCAAGGGACGTCCCACCACGGATACCCGTCCACAGCTGCAGTAGCTGAAACGCGGGAGCCACACATACTCCAGGAGGAGTATCGTTTGTATATTCATTCCTAGGTATGAGTAAAGTACAGGTAAATTCACTAAAGCCGGCACGAATGGATCGAGTGAGTAACAGAAAGTATCTATGTGTGGAATCAAAATGACAGTAGATACAGATTGGTATAGCACACCGCATACACATAAAGACATTCCATTCCATTCGTGCCAGCATTGGTCAATTTATCTCTAATGAAGTTCAGTATCAAATTGCTACGGGCAACATTAAGAGATTGAAAGATGGCATAAAGACGATTATTTAAAAGACGATACCTATTGTAAAGTATTAGTAAAGTGTTTGTAGAAGACATTGGAAAATAACGTAAGTACCTAAAAACGTTCTGGGCACTAGAAAATGCATGGCATTGCCCTCCCGGTGGTTACACAGGCCGAATGGCATGAACGAATAAACAAACAATACTCCTCTAGGAGTATGCGGCCGCTCCCGCGTTTCCGCTACTGCAGCTGTGGCCGGGTCGCATCCCATGTTGGTGGGATGGTCGCTGCACCGTCATGGGCATGGCGAGCGAAATGAAGATGGGATAAAGCAAGGCAAAGTCTAAGATTTGTAAGGGAAGACAGATGGAGAGAGACTGGTGGTTAGTGCGCGGATGACCGCCGGATATAAACTGCACAGTGAAACCGCTCAGGACGCGTGGGTGGTCTGTGGTGGCAAGTACTGACCGTAGTTGGACCGCTTGGTGAGCGATCCGAAGCCGCTGCTGGGGGTGGAAGACGCGCAGTCGTCGTCGGGGCCGCCGGCCGCGCTCTCGGAGCCGCTGTCCGCCTTCCCGTCCACATCCTGCTTGCGTTCCGGCCTGTTTACAACAAACATTAATGAGATGCCGAAATAAAAATCAATGAATGTCTGTCCATTGGCCAGTCAGATAATGAATGCAAACACAAATCAAATTACCTGGGTGAATCAACTTTTTTCTGTCCGTTATTATCATGGTATCACGGTCGCCTGAGTCGCGCTGGTTTCATGTATATTATGCTACTTAAACTATGTAAATATGCATTTTTCTGGTGTTAATAAACCCTTTCCTTGATGGGCCATCTACAAACATGGACTATATGCATGTTTGCTTAAATTAAGTAATATAATTTTGCATAAAACCAACGTGACTCAGGCGACCGTAACCATGGCAATAGCAGACAGAAAAAAGTTGATTCACCCACCTACTCAAACCAAAAAAATTGAGATTGGTCAAAGGCGCTCAATAATGTCAGAGAAGTCCACTGACATAGGACTAATATAGGAAAGAAATAGAACATTCTTCATTCTTGATACAAGTCATTTCAACCCTGGCTTTCCAAGAGAAAATGCTTAGAATGTGTGTCCGAACTATACTGTAATATCGAAACGAAAGACCTTCTCGTCAGGTTCCCAAATCTTTCATGGTAGCGTTCATTAAAAAAAATCTACATCTCATTTTTTTTGTCAACTGAAAATATTATTTAGTGGACGATCAAATACAATTATACAAACAATATAACACCGCACCGCATTTTGTTAAATTTTCTACATTTATCGTTCGACTAAATATGTTCTTATCATCATCCTAAAGCGATCAGTACTTAAAAATAAAGCGATAAATCGATACACAATTAACGCGCCGCATCAGGATGCCCAAGCATCGTTAAGGGTAGATTATCTCTTCACTTATCGATTTCCCATCAAGACTGCCACCACTTCATTTTCCAGGCTCTTGTAAATGCAGCGGAAATGCAACCTAATGCAATCGGCAACACGATCCAAAAGGATTCACTGTATTGTAATTACTCTCAGAAGCAATCTCCTAATGGTGCAATCATTAGATTCTAGGGTAACCTAGTTTAGTTGTTTTGATTAAGATTCGGCAAAGTTAAATAAATATAATAGGTTTTTCTTGGAATACGGAGTCGATGATGTCATGATGAAATACGGCTAGTATTGCTCGTTGATAACGGAGTTATTAGTAACATCATACCTACTTGTCGTTTATTAAGTTCAGAACATCATTGGTATGTATGTGATGACTGATGATAGATATCGTCGGGAATTTTGATTGTCAATAGGTCAGATTTGAAACGAAACCTTCACAGCTTCTAGAGCGGCTGCGAGGAGTATGGTAACAGGTCCGCGGATATCATGTTCATCTTGATGCGGGCTCGCAGCACCGTTACAGGGGCAGGTCACAGTCCTCTAACAAACAGCTAGTGACACTCACAGGGTGCTCGATGATCACACTTTGAATAGCAGGCGGAACAAGTTCACTCGGACGTGAATTGACCAATCCAGCGGCAGCCTCTAACAGAAGCAGCAGTTTGGTTCCCCTGGTAACTACTCACGCTTTCCTGATGCAGAATTAAGGATGGACCACTAGGCTAGTGGGTGCAGGTAAGGTCTCAGAAGCCGAGCTTCTATGAGCGGCTGCGAGAAGTATGGTAACAGGTACTCACACTTTGAACAGCGGGTCCCCGGATATCATGTTCATCTTGATGCGGACCCGCAGCACCGAGTTGTCGAGCCGGCGGCGCGGGTCATAGCCCTCGAGGAGGCGGCGGCGCGTGCTCTCGCCGGCGCCGGCCAGCTCGGCGAGGTTCACGTCGCAGAAGCCGAGCTTCTGGTATGAACGGCCGCCTGCAATGTGAGAATAATGGGTGAGTTTGCGATCAGAATGGGTCGAAGTGTATCAGGCGATCTGCGGTCGCGCAAATTGCTGTTTCAACCATGATAAAATAGACATTACTTACATCACGCACTGAACCAATTGGAGCCCTAGTTGAAAAGACAACTAGGCAATAAGAGATTTTTTCAGCACTTTGTAAAAGTTTGCGAGGAGCCTAGGAACTGTACTATTCGACTATATAGTCACCCGATTGGAGCCCTAGGCCACTCAAAAATTTTGTCATAGCGATAATAGGGAGTAACATATTGAAACCTCTTAAAACTAGTTTTAGAAAGAAAAGGTTTTTCATTTGGTTGACTGTACATTCTAGCATTAACGTAACCTAATTTGATGTCGCGAATTTTTTAAAGCAGCCTCACCTCTTTGCTCTGCTGTAGCATACACAACAAGCCAGACGGAAAAAAGCATGTACCTTATATCACGGCGATACGGCACAAAAGTGTTCACATATATGTACGACGACACTCTGACTTTAGATTGTATCTGATCCCATTCCCATTCATCGGGTCACGTTTGTTTGATGTTCTGATGTTTCGAGCACTTCTGCCATCATTCGTATACGGAGCTGTCAAAGCGGACAGGATTAGCTCACCTTTGATCTTACGCACTGACACACGTGGCGACACGAGACGTTCGCGCACAATTTAGCACACGAATTGTGTCAGCTCCTCACCTTTGCACTCCTTGTGCATATAAACGCGAACCAGGGCGGGGTCTAATAGGCACGTGTTCCCGAACGCGCACAATTGTCGCATGCTACAATTTGTACACACTAGCTCACTTTTGTATAGAAGCTCGCATAATCGCAGACTACAATACGTACATGTTCGCTATCACGCAAATTTTGCAGAAGACCTGTAGCGTACACTACACTATAGTTCATGTTTGCGCTCCTTGCGCATCTGGGGCTGGTTCCATTAGCTGCCGACGCGTTATTAACGCGGACTTACTCTTAACTTCGCCTTGCTCGCACCAATAAGCGAATACGAGCGTGATGGATAGAAAATAGGTCCGAGTTAATAACGCTTCGGCAGCTCATGGTAAGCACACAGTACGCGCGTGTTCGCGCACATTTCGCACACGAACGAACTGAGTCAGCGACAGCGTATCAATCAATCAAATATACAAACGATACTCCTCCTGGCCTGCTACCGCGAACACCGAAGTTCGCAAATTTCGGGATTCTCCGTCACTCTAATGACGCCTTCGTTGGAGCGACAGAGACAAATCCCCGAAAATTGCGAACTTCGGTGTTCGCGGTAGGGTTCCTGGAGTATGTGTGGCTGCTCACGCGCTTCCACTATTGCAGCTGTAGCCGGGTCGCATCCCACGATAGTGGGACGGTCGTTGCACCGTCATTTGGGGACGGTGTTGAGAGGCTGTTGAAGGAAGATTTGCCATGGGCATGGCGAGAGGAAATGATTTTGGTGATGATGATGCACTAAGGCAAGGCACAGTCCGATCTGAGATCTGAAAACGAAGACAGATGGAGAGAGAGAGAGACGTTGGTGCTCGAGGCACGGCTGAGGGACAGCGTACTGTCAAGGTATTAAACCTTTACAGTTTATTTCACATGACGAAGAGGGCTGGCATGATATAGTATTCAACTTTAGAATGCTTGCCGTCTCTGTCATGTAGAAGAATCTAGAGGGGAGTCGAAAGTGGACAGACTTCATGTGAGGATCTAGAATTGTATCGATTTAATGTAATGAAGAAAAGATTAATATAAAAGTAATATCGAGGAAGCCCTATTGTTTGATTGCGGAAGTCCTCCCACACCTGGTGGAGGTGCGGGGTGCGGGGTACTCCTCACCTTTGCACTCCTTGCGCACAGAAACGCGCATCAGCGCGGGCTCCAGCACGCCCGTGTTTGCGTTCGCGCACATCTTGCACACGAACGAGAACTGCGCGTTCCATCGCACCGCGTGGTTGCGCACCTCCTCCCTGAAACAATAATAAAGCCTTAGTGAACCATATTTGATATAAAGATTTCAAAGTTTTTGATATGATAATGATTCATTGCTAGTTTAACACCCTTAAGCTGCCAAGTATTGTTGGGTCCAAAAAGGGAAAAACAATACTTAGCGGCTTGTTAAGTTAGCAGACGTTTATGAATAAGGGGGTTTGTCTTTTCCTTCCAAGTTGTGGATTACATATCTATAAGTATAAAGGGAGAAGCATCTCGCAAATAAGACGCCAAGTGTAATAACACAACGAAATATGTAATTTAAAAGAGGAAATCGACGACAGTATAATATGCCTTAAGTACCAGTTGAGGCGGGATTCGAACACAATCAACAGGGGTCTGTGTTTAATCTTTTGACAGCCGTAGTTTGACGGAATATGTCATCAAGTATTTGTTTACATTTTTCAACCGACTTGATAAAAAAACCAGCCAAGAGCATGTCGGGCCACGCTCAGTGTAGGGTTCCGTAGTTATTCGAAAACGGCTAGACCGATTCTGTGCGAAATAGTTGTGTTTTAAAGTATTCTATAAGCCCAGTATTCATATGTTTTGGACATACGGATCAAAAGTTAGGAGGGGGGGCAGGGCACAATTTTTTTTTCTTCAGGAGCAATTATCTTAAAAAATAATGACTTAAGAAAAAAACTTTCTTTTAAGGCCCTTATTTTTTTAAAAGATCTATTTAACGACACCCCACTCTATTGAATTACCACAAATAAAAAAAAATCATCCCCACTTCACCAGTTGGGGAGGTAAGTACCCGAAAAAATTGTTTTTTCTAGTTTTTATTCTACCACTTTGTTGGCATGAGTAATATGTACTGTACCAAATTACAGATTTCTAGTACTAGTACTAATACCCAACCTTACCCTAACCTATTAAAGTGCGTTCAAACTAAAAAAGCATTCGCTGTTCTAACCTCCCACTCTACGAAATTTGATCGGTACACAAAACGTGATTGGTTGATTTCGTAGAACGGGCGCTAGAACAGCGAATGCTCTTTTGGTTTAAACGCACCTTTAGATACATTACTATTGTCTTGTGTTTTGTGTACTTTTCTATAATTTTTGTACAATAAAGTGTTTTACTACTACTACATAGGTATGTACGGTACATGGGAACCTACTTTAGACCGTACAATATTGTAGTGCTTGAACGCGTACAGCCTTCGTCGCTGATTGACCAAAAGATCGTATGGCTACATCAGTTCGTAGCGATCAGTGGCCGTTTAAGATCGTGCTAGAACAGCCTTGGAAGATTTCCCCGCAGCAATTATAGCGCTTTCCATTGCCCAATGATTTCCAATGTCTTACTCAGATTTATTAGATGTTAATTATATTTGCATGCGTGTTGAGATAGATTGATTTTTTATTTGGAGTTTGTGAGAATTCGTGATAAATATCAATGATCAATGTGTTTAATTCTAGGTGTTTTAATTATTTAATCAATTTAATTTACTTGATGAACATAATTCGTGATAAGAATCAATATATTTAATATTCCACTAGGTACCCAACTATTTATATAAATCATTATTTAATTTTCTTTAATTACTTCAATCTAATCGTATTTAGTACTTAATAATATTTTATAATTTTAATTATATTGACTTGTAATTATAGGTAGATATATTTCTTGCGACTAGTGCTATTCTAAATTAATAGTTAATGATAATTGAGAATAAATTCATAACTTGACCTGACATTCAGATATTTGGGAGCGGCCGCGGTGTCCAAAAATATCTGAACATTCACTCTAACGCTGTGACAATAGAGGCCAGCACGGCAAGCACATCATGGGCGCGGGACGACAAAAACTGCGACATAGAGTTTTCTCGAGCTATGTCACGAATTGGTAGCACAACATGTGCGCGAGATAACGCTGACCCGCGATGATCTATCAAAGCGACATAATTATTTCGCTTGAAAGTCCCACGCGAGATATCCTCAAAATTCGTAGCACAAGTGTACCTTGAGCGATAAAATACATTGCGTTTTAATGTCAAAATGCGACAAATTGTCTTCGAGGTGTGAAGGTGGCGAGAAAGTCGAGAAACACATAAAGTTCGTTACGGATTGCAAATTTAGGCTTTCAGTCGAATTATTATTGTAGCTATGAGCTATGTATTGGTAGTTATGAATAATCTGTTTTAGTACATGCGTTATAAGGCATTATTTAATGTTTTAATATTAACAAACTTCGTTTCATTACCGACCCTACAGTCGATACCGAAAGGTCTGAAGACCCATGGAGGTTCAGTAGAGAATCAAAATGCTAGTAATATTTTAAAAAGTAACGGTTGTGAAGAAGAAGTATTAACGTACCTACCAATGCTAATAGCTATTGAATAGAAGTATCTGAGGGCAAGATGCATAATAGTATTAATTGTGATAGCGATGTTCTGTGTAGTATATCGTACAATTACGCAGCTATATTTTACAAGTACAATATAATTAGGAAAAGCGGCATTTGTACACATAATCATATTCATATTCATATTCATATTCATTTATTGGTAATATCATATTACAAGTCACCATCTTATCTACATAGGTACAAATAACTAAAAATATAATGTTATAAATAACAGTATACATTGCAGTATCTCAATAAATAATAATAATCGTCAGATAATAAAATTACAAAAATTCAATAATTTCATTACAAATATTTTTTACTTAACTCTAGTTGCGAATTCGTTAAAGCTATAAAAGGTGTGCTCGGTAAGCCAGCGTTTAAGATGCATTTTAAAGCTTCCTTGTGATGGAGCATCTCTAACGTGGTCAGGCAGGTGATTGTAGACTGCCGGACCCATTACATCAAATTATTTAGTTCTATTCGATCATTTCAATAATAGCTTATACCCCTTACTCATAAACGTCATCGCCTAAGCCGCAAGCCAAAAAGTAATGTTTGTCGCTTTCGGTCTAATCAATGTGTCTATGCCACCGAAAGGGACAAACAACACTTACCGGCTAAGAAGGGGTATGTATACGTTTTGTTATTTATTACTTACTACTCATATTTCGAATCCCAGTTGAGAAGGAAAAGTATTGTACTCGATAACAGTACAGTCAAGTACAAAATATGTATCGAAATATTCCTCTTAAAAATATGTTACGACTTTTTAACTCGTATTACACAGATTAAAGTGCACTGGGACATATTTATGTGCATTTTTACATACACCATTTCGTCTTTGACTGCACCTAAGCGCCTTATTTATAAATGGATTTCGTAATAAAATATGCGGTAAGCTCGAGAAATGCATAAAATCCATTTTATAAAGCAGCCATCCGAAGGAAATTGCAGTTTTAATATCCCGCCGACATACGAAGACTTAGAAGAATCCAGTCCTGTAAAGGCAGATTATAGTATTACCTGGACCGTGGGCACATGTACCTACACTCAGCAGCAGATTTTGCTAAGCGAACAAGGTGTTCACAATAAACTTGGCACGACCTTATTGCTAAGACTATAGTGTGTTGACGATCATTGTGAACACCCTAACCACAGAATTAGATTTGGATAGAAGAAACAAGTTCATTCATTTGTATGGATGCCGAGCGTGTCAGATTTTGTACTAAAAAAAAATATCTTGGGACATCTTACACAAATCGACCTAGTCCCACGGTAAGCTCAATTAAGGCTTGTGATGTGGGCACCAGGCGACGATACATATAATAGATGGATACATATAGATACTTAAATACGTAGACAGCCATGACCAAGGAACAAATATTTGTGATAAATAAATACACAAATAATGCCCTCGCCGGGATTCGAACCCGGAACCTCCAGCTTCGTAGGCAGGGTCACACTACGCACTACAGGTCACCAACTAGGCTAAGGAGGCTGACTAAATACGGAGTTACGGAGGCTGACTGATGATGGGATATTGGAGAAATCGGTTGAAGTCGGGTATTTGGAATTATTTTGGATTCTACAGTCAATTGGTATACATTATGACGTCACGAACGGTAGTCATCGCTAGCCGCTGATATCAGTCATTAGCCACAATTAACACCGTGAGCTCACGTCTTGTTGACGTGACTTCATCTGTTGCACTTTCAGAATACTCCAAACAATGAACTTAGAGCGATTCCGGTTCGCTACAACCAAATATATATCATAATTAAAGGTCGGACAATGGGTGTAAAACTTAACAATGCTTGTAAAACTGACATAATTGAGTTAAAAGAAACCAATATTTATAATCGCAGATCGGACAAATGTGCGTCATTGTTCGCAATAATATGACATGACTCCAAAGTTGATTGAATTATTAATTTAATCATTTTCAGAAAATTACCTTTTTGACACCGTTAACTATGAAAACCTTGTGAATAGACCTCCTCAAAGCTTCGAAATGAAATTTCAAGAAATTATTCGTTTAATTGTTCATTCTATCAAATTTAGTGCCATGTCTATATTATTGCGAACAGTGACGCACATTTGTCCGATCCCTGTTTATAATATATTTTTAACACCCAAATATTGGATATTATAGATTAACCCCATTATTCATAAACGTTTGCTAACTTAACAAGCCGCTAATGATTGTTTGTCTCTTTTGCTCTCATGGACACACAATTATTAGCGGCTTTCAACGTTAGCAAACGTTTATGTATAGGGTAAAAGCACCAGTAGTCAGCCTTATAACGCCTTTTTAAAATGTGAACGGTCGGTATTTATTCAGGATAAGTCGGATAAATGAACGGATCACATAGTTGCATTAACTGTTTATTATAGTTTTAAAAGGAAATAAGAAAAAACATAACATGAATCCCTAAAGTACCGATAATTTAGTTTAAACAAAAAATGGCACTTTTTCCCAGTACTCAGCCGCCAAAATCCAGTAATCAGCCTTTTCGTGCCCAGTACTCAGCCTTCGTATATTACTATCATAATGAGATCAAAATCAGCAATATCTATATGAAAATCAAAGATATTAAATATAATTCTTATTCCTTATAATTAACTCTTTTAAATCGAAGACTTACGGCATGAAACCCGTTGGTCATACGTAACAAAAAATATTTTTCAAGCTCACAGTAAATATTATCTCCTTATTTCTATTAGTATTAATTGTAATCAATATAAAAATATCAGCCAAACATCAACAACAACAAAAATATCAGGCTATACAAATGAACATAGATCTAATGTTCATTTGTATAGCCGGTCGTATGTAACAGGTCAATTATTTTTCGATAATTTAGTGTTTTTTTATTACTAGTCCTCAAAGCTGGTTTAATGAGAATAAAGTAATTTTTTGGACACAGTATCTATGTTTATACTTGAGGAGGCTGCTGGTATTTGCTTAATGAAAAAAAACCGGCCAAGTGCGAGTCGGACTCGCGCGCAAAGGGTTCCGTACCATTATCAATTTATTATTAAAAAAATACAGTTAAATCAGCCTACCTCAAAAACTATAGGAGATAATTTTATCAAATCAAAAATCGTTGATAGAGTTTATAAATATGCATAACATATATTTTTTTCAGAATTTTATATCGCGTAGTTTAAAAAATAGAGGGGGGGGGGACACATTTTTCAGACTTTGAGACCTGATATCTCGAAAACGATTCGCTTAAATAAAAATATGATGTATAAACCTTCATGTCATTTTCAAAGACCTTTCTATTAATACCCCACACGCTTATGTACAACTAAAAAAAAAATTCTATCCCTCAGTTACATGTATGGAGGGCCCCCACCCCAATGGTTTTTTTTTACAATTTAGTATCACATTCCTGTAGCGGTTCATACAACACATATCCTTACCAAATTTCGTTACTGTAGCATTTATAGTTTCCGAGTAAATTGGCTGTGACAGACGGACAGACGGACATGACGAATCTATAAGGGTTCCGTTTTTGCCATTTTGGCTACGGAACCCTAAAAATGACTGTGACTATGACTATGACATTCTCCTTGCTGGGGATTTAAACAGCTTCTTTACATTAGAAAGAATCGTAACTTTTCAGCTCTTATCACACATTCTTTTATCTGTTTTTGATCGGGTTATATCCGTTAAAACTGCATCATTTTCTGTCAAACCTGATGAATCAATTGAAAAATCTATTTTCCATTTTCTTGTGCCCTTTTTATTGATTTTACTGGCGTCATTCTGGGTTTGTTTTGTTTTGTGTTTAGGTTTTTTGTTTGGTTACAGTTTCTTTGTAGCGTCGTTGGGTTGAAAGATCTTTCTGTTTTTTCCTAAGGCAACAGTTTTTTTCTTCTTTTTATCTACTTCTTTTTTCTTTTTGAATCCTTGAATTGAATAGGTGCTACATCATCTAGTCTTTAGATGATGTAGCACCTATGCAATTCATGACTCTAGGGGCGCTAGATTTATTTATTTTAAATATTCCCTTTTCTTGTACCTAAACGTACCTATACGTAGTTACATAAAATACATAGGTACCTAAATATAGTAGAAAGATAATATTATTATAAGTAAATAATTATCGATATATTCCTTAATATTATATCGGTGGCTGAATACTAGAACCGCGAAATCCAGTGGTCAGCCGTGGTAAAAAATAAAATCAAATGGGGCCGACTACTGGGTTTTATATCAAATCGAATAGGGCATGCCTAACTAAATTTGAAAATTTAAATGTAACGGTCGTAACAGTATATAACAATAACAAATAAAATATTAAATGAAGAACCCAAAGGTCAGCCCCCGGTGGCTGAGCACTAGATACTTTGTTGAAAACTAGGTATCCAGTAGTCAGCCCCCTCAATTTATTAGTTAGATTATGATATTTCCACACAAATACGGAGTAATCGAATATATAAACTAATAAATAAACGAAACATTTACAGAAATCAATAACTTTTAACATCAATATATAGTTTACTTCCCTTTTAAGTGAACACCACGTGCAGTCAAAAATATGGCGGACATGACACTACCGCTCTCGTCGACGAACACCACTTGTAAGAACGAAATTATTGCTTCCCCCGATCCCTCACTGCACTTGCCGCGCTACGTATCAACAAATTGGGAATCAGAGCTTTTATTTGAATACCCGCGATTTGTTTATTCGAATAACCGTCCAATTCCCGACCAAAAAACGACTGAAAAGGCCGACTACTGGTTCCTGGCTGGCCACTGGGGCCGTTACCCTATTATTATTATATTACAAATACAATTGTTCAATTATGCCAAGATGGGCTTTTCTTAACACCGCGCATATTTCGGCGTAACATCTTTGACAAATGTTTATACATAGAATATAGCCAATCAAAACTTTGATGGACCAATAATAATTATTTTTAAATTGCGGCTTAAGTTTTAAAGGTCGATATTGAAATTCATTACCGTGACGCAGAGGGGGTGACACGTCAACTAAAATTCAGGACCGTTTTTGAAAGGCAATTTAATACGGCGTGCGGCTTCCATGTTTTATTTGTTTTTCTACTCCCGTTCTTTTATTTGTCATTTACAAAGTCATGTACACACCTACCTTGCAGATGTCAAGATAAGTCTATATTGTCTATTCCCTATAAACGCATTCGCACGCACGATTTTAAGACACCTCGTGTATACAAGACGTTATGAAATTCATGGCTGCCAACCTAATTTTAAATGTCATTTCTGATGGATCGTAAACCATAGAGGAGCTTTCTTTTTTAATTTTATTTGAAAATAAGTGTGTGGTCGTAGAAAAAGTATTGTATACAACAAGGGTTGCATAAAATACTATTGTGTAGCTTTGGCCCAATTAACCTCGGATGTGTCTCGGATTCCTAGTAGGTAAATTTACACCTAGTTCTAGCAATGTAATTCTACCAACATTGAACTCTCATACAAGTTCGAATACAATGTGAAGCGTGTGTCGAACAAGGCACGCCTGTATGGAACGGGTAACCGGGGATTGGGTGGCAAGGCCGCGTGTATGAGTTTTCATACAATTGTTGTTGCGAATAAGTGGTTTACATCCGCGCGGGACTGCGGCCAGGGTTGGCGCTAGTGCACCCAGTTCTTATATTTAGTATTTGTTTTGAAATTTAGTTCAACTTGTATTCTTCTCTCCCCATTGTATTATTTTGTATTCTAGGCAGTTTTTTCATTTGCCCATTTTCCGTTTGCGTGGTCCCAACACTAGATCATAATTTGTTGGGGACTTCACATACACCCTTGAATTACTTCGCAGGTGTACGCAGGTTTCCTCACGATGTTTTTCTTCACCGTAAAGCACTTGTGAATATCAAATGATATTTCGTACATAAGTTTTTTTGAAAAACTCATTGGTACGAGCCGGCGATCGAACTCAAGACCTCTGCGTAGCAGCCGTGCCGCTAGGCCACAAGCGCTTTTTTGCTCTCCTTTCCCCAACTCTTATCCCAGTTTGTCTGGGGTCGGGTCTAGCAAAGCGTTGAAAATTGGAAGGAGTAACAGTGATAGCGACTATGTTTATTTCTTTTTTCAAACCCGAAAAATAAAACGAAATATTTCATATATTCCCGAAAAAAGCATTTGATTTATTCCGTCACTTGTATCTCATAGTTTAGCAAAGGACCGAAAAGAAGTTGCCAAAAATCAATGCTGTTATAATCAATGATCGGCGGGGGTGAGCTGTTTTCATACTAAATGGCATGCATCACGTTGGAGCATTGATTATAATGAACAAGTGATCGTCAACGTCTCAGAAGATCGAGTGATAAACCCTAATCTAAAAGAGAATGTTTTCAATAGCAACTTTCATGAGAACTTACTGAGAATTTCCGGTAATTAATGAGAATTTTGAGGATCTTCAGCAAATTATACATTGTTAGTCGGGTCTCCTTGTACGTCGACGCCAGAGTCCAGGGGGAAACTACGATTCAGTTTAAGAACTAATCGCGACGTATCAGTTCCATACAATAACTGCCAAAACCTGACAAGCGGAACCTAATCTGAATCGCCTGCTGCCCATCATCAATTTACAATAAATAAGTGGCGACACTTCAATCCCTTAGTCGACTCTTACGGCACAAATGTATTCTTACTGCCGTCACCACTCGTGCCCGAAACAAGGGAGACGGATCTTACGGAATAAAGAATTTTGAATTAGAATATAAATCCCATGAACATTTTCCAGATGAGTGGCAACCCTAGCCGCGGCGCCACGTGGACTGCCGCCGGCTCCGAAACTAAACTTTGTGGCTATTAATTAGCACGAACGGAATAATTCAGGTAACTAGTTACACCGAGGGAAATGCTGGAATTCATAACAGTTTGTTACACTGTATTAAATACATGGTGTATAGTTCGAGAAATGTAAATTGAATGCTTATTTTTACTTCAATGTAGGTAGAAAGTCGCCAATTTATATTTCACGAACTATACACATTAGGGTGATTCATTTTACAAAAAAAATCGATTTTCTGGAGGGCACAGTCACAAAACGGTGCCATTTCATGTAATTTGATTATCACTCTTATTTTTATTACATTTTTAATTTAAGTTTTTCTGGCTCCGGATATGAGTAGAAATTTTCCTAAAATGTATGGGGCTTCCTTATTTATAAATGTCTCTGCTACTCCTTACGAACACCCAGGCACAAACTGAGGAAAATAGTAGGATTGATCACCGGACACAACACTTTAAACAAACACCTGCACAATATGGGCAAAACAGATAGTCCTATGTGCAGGGCCTGCATGGAAGAGGAGGAAACAGCAAAACATATTCTTCTAGATTGTAAACAGGTAGAGGTATACAGGAGTAGGCACTTGGGAACTCCACAGACACTAAAGGAGGCATTTAGCAACCTGAAACATACACTGAGTTTCGTGGAGGAGCTTGGATGGTTGGAATAGGGCTACCTCGCTATCACGCAAAAAAGGCACAATGGTTGTCGAGTTGCGGAAAAAGCCCAGTAAAACTAACTAACTAAATGTCTCTGCTAACTTAACAAGCCGCTAATAATTGTTTGTCCCTTTTGCTCTTATGGACACATTGTTAAGTTAGCAGACGTTTATGAATAAGGGGGACAGTCGTTATCAGTTATATCGGAGTGGCATTGGTGCTCAAAAATATCTGAGCATGCACTCTAATTCATCATTTGTAAAGATGTTCTCTTCTAATTATTCCACCACCTCCACCCCATATTTATGTATTGTGTATATTTCTCAAATTGTTTTGTTATATCCAGAGATCGGACAAAAGTGCGTCATTGTTCGCAATAATATGGACATGACTCCAAAGTTGATTAAAATAATAATTAAACAAATATATATATTTTTTAAACTTGATTTCGAAATTTTGAGGTAACTAATGTAACTATTCACAAATGTTTTCATAGTCACCGGTGTCAAATAGGTAATTTAAAGAAAATGATTAATTATTCAATCAACTTTATTCAAACAAACAGTGACGCACATTTGTCCGATCTCTGCTTATATCTTAGGGTGCATTAGGACCAAAAGAGCATTCGCTGTTCTATCCCCCGCTCTACGAAATCAACCAATCACGTTTTGTGTAACGATCGAATTTCGTAGAGTAGGGGGTTAGAATAGCGAATGTTCGTTTGGTCTGAATCCACCTTTATACCCTTTCTTATGTAGAATAAATGTTTGATTCCTTTAATTAACAAAAAAATCTCTTTGGAAATTGTAGACATTGCTTGATTCATTTTATAAAAGCCATTAGATTTGGGAATTTTCCATGACTTGCATATACCTCACAGTTGGATTTGCCACGAATGCGAAAATCAGGATTGTTCTCGATGCCTCGAGCAGCCTAATTAGCTTGTATTACTAGAACCGTGTCAAAAGTTATAAACAAAGCCATTACTTCCACCCGCCCTCCGCGTAAACCCGGCGTGTTAGTAAACAAGCGCCTGCGCACCGGTCATTCCTTTTGCCGAACCACGAGTTGCCAGCTTACCAAGTCACATCATCAGCAGCCTATAATCAGTCCAACGGTGGACAAACGCCTCTCCTATTACCTACAGTATATAGACGCATTATTTTTTTGGCCGTGTGGTGACGGCAGTAAGAATACATTTGTCACCATCCCAACTCCTGCGGGTGTCGTAAGAGTCGACTAAGGGATTGAAGTGTCACTGACCGTTATTTGATAAAATATTGATGATGGGCAGCATCGTCGTCATAGTGGACACATTACTGACTGTGGTGATTATGGACATTATCTCCTACTGCGTCCATACGCGTTACGTCGCGCGTTAAGAGGGGCGTATGTCCAGATGAAATAGTCTGCCGATAATTACTCGATACGTAAAGCATCGAACGAGTAAACGCTAAAGATGCATTCAGACCAAACGAGCATTCGCTGTTCTATTAGTACGGTCAAATGTTATATTAAACTCGCAAAACATGTAGTAAAGCTGCATTTTTGGTATGTTGTTTAGACACCATAGGGCACTATAAAACCACATTTTGCAAGCAAAAAAAAGTTGTGCTAGTTACGTAGTACGTGAAAAACTGCGAAATTTACGGTCATTTTTCAGTTTCTGATTTTTATTAAAAAAACCTTACGTTTTTTAACATTATATGTTAGGAAGCGTTTAAAGATTAATAAATTTCCAACAAGTTGAGCTAACATGTATTACCGTAGGTCTTATAGTTTTAGAGATTTGCGACTTCTTAAAAGTACTCTTTTTTGTAAACTAACGCTATTTTGAGTTTTCCTAACGATTTCGGCTTAATATCGCCTCACCTAATTATGCTACGAAAAACATGCAATAATGACCTTATAGCGCACTTAATATTCTTTCGTTAAAGGGTAAAATCATGTCAGCAAACTTTGTAATTGAAAATAAAAACGCGTAATTCAAAAGGCAGTAGGCCCGCTATCTAAGTTTTTCATACAAATCGCAAGTCGTGTTGCAAAGCTGCAATTTTAGTATATTATATAGGCCCTATAAGGACGTACAAAAATGTATATTACAAGAAATACAAAAAAACAATTTCGGCATAAGACGAAAAAATCTAAAAAATTATTGGACTTCTTTTACTTTTTGACGTTTAATTAAGAAACTATTATCTTTTTGATACTAATTGCTACAAAACTTAAAAAGAATATTAAATTTGAAAGGATTTGAGCTACCTTGCATTACCCTAAATTATATAGATTTAGAGATGCGACATTTCAAAATGTGCCCTTCATTAAGTTAAGAAAATAAATGCATGTTTTGAAGCCTCGTATACCCCCAACTATAAGACTTTCAGTAATTGTTATCGGCTCAATTTGTTCCAAATTTAATGTAGTTGTTATCTACAATTACTTTTTTTTTCTTAGCGCGAACGTTTTGCCAATATTTAGTGAACAGCTTTAACGTAACCTAAAATTTGTTTAATTTTTGATAAAAGGGCACTTTATGAAATGTCGTATCTCAAAATATATATAGCTTACGGTGATGCAACGTAGCTCAAATCCTTTCAAATTTAATGTTCTTTCTTAGTTTTATAGCAATCAGTATCAAAAAGATAATAGATTTTTAGTTAAACGTCAAAAACTAAAAAAAGTCCGATTTTTTTTCCGTTTTTTGCGTCCTATGCCTAAACTATTATTTTGTTTTTCTTTTAATATGCATTTTCGTATTTATCTATAAGGCCTTTATAATATAACAAAATTGCAGCTTTGCAACTCGACTTGCGAATTGTATGAAAAACTTAGATAGCGGGCCTCCTGCCTTATGAATTTCGCGTTTATACTTTCAACTACAAAGTTCACTGACCTAATTTTACCCTTAAATTAAAGAATATTAAGTGCGCTATAAGGTAATTATGGCATGTTTTTCGTAGTATAATTAGGTGAGGCGATATTAAGCCGAAAATGTTAGCAAAACACAAAATTTTATCTAGTTTACAAAAAGGAGTACTTTTTAAAGTCTCGAATCTCTGAAACTATAAGACCTACGGTAATGCATGTTAGCTCAACTTGTTGGAAATTTATTAGTCTTTAAACGTTTAATAACATATGACATCAAAAAACGTAAGGTTTTTTAAATAAAAATCAGAAACTAAAAAATGGCCATAAATTTCGCAGTTTTTCACGTACTACCCAGCTAGCACAACTTTTTTTTGCTTGCAAAATGTGGTTTTATACTGCCCTGTGGTGTCTAAATAACATACCAAAAATGCAGCGATACTACTTGATTTGCGAGTTTAGGGTAAAATTATGTACGATTTGACCGTACTATATCCCCCACTCTACGAAATCAACGAATCACGTCTTGTGTAACGATCGAATTTCCTAGAGTAGGGGGTTAGAATAGCGAATGCTCGTTTGGTCTGAATGCACCTTAAACTAAACTTTATTTGCGAACTCGTGGTACGGTTACTGTGAGTCACGTCATAAGAACGAATTATTGTAACAAATTTCAAAACATTTGCGTCCATGTCCGGTTTCAGATGGAGCGCGACCTTTGAAATTGTTGGTGGATGAGCAGTATGCTTGTTTACATTTTTTATTTACTGTTTCGATCGATGCCATTCATTGTGAACATCAATAATGGGTCATTCTCTGAAAGTTTGCCTGCTGTCTAATTGCCGCGTCCCACACTGAATGTATGAAAAGGGTCTTGGTAATTACAACCAGGTAGGGAAACTTTTAGAGAATGACCCTAATATGTCTATCAAATCAACACAAATCTGATTTAAGGACCAATCCTCTTATTCATAACATAAAACTTAGCAAGCCGCTAAGTATTGTTTTTGCTATTCGCTCGACATGTTGATGAGACCGCGCCGCGTGGTGACGGCAATAAGAATACATTTGTCACCACCCCAACTCCTCCTGCGGGTGTCGTAAGAGTCGACTAAGGGATTGAAGTGTCACTGACCATTTTTGATAACGATTGACCAAAATTGATGATGGGCAGCAGCGTCATCATAGTGGACACATTACTGCGATCGCCAATCCGCTTGCCCAGCGTGGCGATTATGGGCATTTACCTCCTAATGCGTTTATACGCATAGTTTAATAGGAGAGGCCTTCGTCCAGCAGTGGACTCTCATAGGCTGATGATGATGATGATGTTGATGAGACCGAAAGAGTTATCTCATTCGTCCCGTACGAAAGTTCAAAATTGTATTGTAGCGGCTTGCTAAGTTAGGAGACGTTTATGTAAAGTTTTAACTTACGTACGAAAACATGAAAAAACTTTGATGTTGGGTTCTAGGTTATACATTATTTGTAGGCATATCGTAAAAACAACTATTTTTAAATGGCGGATTAAGTTTTTATAGGTTGACATTGAATTGAAATTCATTGCCGTGCCGTGATGCATTGAAGAGGGGGTGACACTTGTAACTAAAATTCAGGACCGTTTTTGAAAGGCAATTTGGTATGGCGTGCGGCTTTCATGTTGTTCGTAGGTTTTTTCTTTGAAAAAATACACCTGACCCGTATTCATTGAACGATTCTCTACATCTAACAGCTTTATTTTATGTACCTATACCTTTAAAATCAAGCCACACAAGATGCGTGTGCAGCAAACGCACGTGTACGTTTTGTGCGTGTTGTAGCGTATGACATGTCATAGTAGCCAGCACACCGTTTGCTGGTTACGCGGACACGCACGATACGCAAGCAGTATGCCATCTAATACAACACTTCATACGCTACAACGCGCAAACCACACACACACGCTATTAACCCTGTACCTTCTATATAAACGTGTCTGCGGTACCCCTATTGACGTATTATCGATATTTGACCTAGACCTCTAATCTAGTTTCGCATTGTTTCACGGAACACGGCCGCAACCCGATCCGTCAATTAATTATGTCGGCGTGGGAACACAGGGAATATCGTATACGGGCTTCGTCTAGTTGGATATAGGATAAGCGAACTTGACCTCAGAACACGTTTGAACCAGTAAATTCAATTAATATATTGTTAACGTACTATACATACATATCGCTATAGCAATATTACAGGGTTGCGGTTGTTACGTTTTTGGGGTAATTCCATCTGGACTAAGTATTGGACAGCTCAGGAAACTTAGACAAATTATACTCACAGGACAGCTCAACACATTTAATGTCAATTTACAATCTTGTTTTTTGACTTAAGCTAAACCAGCGCTGCGAACACTTCATACTGCGTTGACGGCTGATGACACAATGCCGCCATCTTTGAAAACCGAACAGACCGAGTTCAAATTGATTCTATATAATTAATAATTATTAAGTAAATTTATAAACAAGACAACTTATGAGATTATTGATAATAATAGCCTGTTTTTCTAAATAAAAATGAATAATTGCTAACAGACGGCCATTCTGCCACGGGGATGTCCTCATCCCCGAAATCAGCTCGGCCATTCCCCAGGTCGGTATGCCCTCATACCGTCTTTAATAATATATTTCGATAATAAGAAATATGTTTATGTCAGCCCAGAAAGTGTTTTAAGCAAATTGGCAAAAGCCGTACATAATTGATAAACTTTCAGTTAATGACAATATAATATTTCGATTTACTTTACGAGTACTAGAAGTAACTTAAGTATAGTTCACTCATATCATAACTGTCTTTACTGATTTAAAACTTAGCTCTATAAAAATATTAGTCAATTTTCTAAATGTAATAATCGATTTAAATTGTGACAACGGGTTTGACATATCAACAACAAACAATGTAGGTATATAATATACAAAAATAATAATTTAGAGGAAATTTCTCTAGTATGTATTTGACACAATCAATTATTAATTTGCAATCAAGAATTATCATAATGTTATACATAATTATAATAATGTTTGCTTTTCTATTACTATCTGGCACTTGGCATGTATTATACATCTGCCACTCTAGGGGCATCATCAATAACATTACAAGTTGTTGCTAACCACACTAGGGGTAGCGTGTTACACTCTGTCACACTAGGGACGATCACTAAATTACTAATGTTATTTCCTGGAATTGCAGGTGACCACACTGGGGGTTCAGAACATATATATTCAGATTCAACACATAATATTCACAACCACACTAGGGGTTCACACATACCACGCTGGGGGTATCACATTTATTTTTGCAAACCACACTGGGGGTTTAGCACATATCTATACAGATTCAACACATAATATTCACAACCACACTAGGGGTTCACACATACCACACTGGGGGTATCACATTTATTTTTGCAACGACGCTTTATGCACCAGATAGCGTTACTCGCCAGGAGAAATATTGCGAGACCAACCACTCAATCAGATTACATTGGTCCCCTCTGTTTCTCCCTTCAGGAATCTAAGCTGTAAATGTCAGGATAAGGAGTTAAATGTGATAGTTAGTAAAATTATTTAATCTGAGCCCATCTCATCATTACCAGAACCAGAGTCACTGCTCGAAACTGATGCATCAACTGTTATCCATGATTTCAAATGATCGGCTGGGAATATATTTTTATAGGTACGATTTGAAAGTCCTTCAATATTAGATACTTCGTATCTGTCGTTATCTAAAACAGCTGAAACCTTAAAGGGACCCTTAAACTTGGGTGCAAGTTTTTTGCCTTTTCCTTTATCGGGATTATGGTTAAGTATCATGACCAAATCGCCTTCGCGAAATATTTTTGTCGGTGCCCTACACTTATCAAATGCCTCTTTCATCTTTGCTTGATTTTCTTTTATGGTCTCTTGTACCGTTTGTCTTAGGTCTTCTCTCTGCGTGTCTGTCATCTGCTCTGTTTGTTCTAAAGCCCCTTTCATAATTCCCTCTGACAGTCCTATAGTTTTCTGTCCAAATACAATTTCAGCTGGAGCCTTTCCTGTTCCTTTATTGATTGTATTATTAAGACTCCACTGCAATTTGCCTAATTGTGTATCCCAGTCCCTCTCATAGTGACCGTAGTTCATTGCTGCTAGTGAGTTTAGAATGGTCCGATTGTATCTCTCAATCTGCCCATTTGCACGTGGCGTTGCCACCGCATTACAAACATGTTTGGTACCAATCGATCCAGTAAAGTTCTTAAACTCTCTAGACGTAAAAGCGGTTCCTTGATCGGAAATAATTACTTTAGGTTGACCGAAGACTGAGAAAATGTCCTCTAAAACCTTAATTGTAATTTTAGATTTTGTGTTCCTGACTCCTTTTACAAATATAAATTTACTGAAAGCGTCAATAATGCCTAAAATATAGCAGTTTCCCCGTTTACTTTTTATAAAGGGGCCTAAATGGTCAAGATGAATCGTATGAAATATTGCGCTAACTTTCGGAATAGGATGTAGTGAGCCGCTTTTCTTTCCAGATACCTCCTTATTGTACGCACTGTTGATACAAGCTCTGACATACTTCTTAATGAATTGGTTCATTTTGGGGAACCAGTAGTCAGAAGATACCTTTTCTAATGTTTTAGCAAAAGAAAAGCGACCCTCTTTGTCATGGTTTATCTGACATATTTTCCAACGTGCAGAATTTGGTACAACCCATTTAAGCTTACCCCCAACTTTACGATAAATTTTACTATCGCGAATCGTATAATTCATGATGATGTCTTTAAGCTCGGTCTCATTTGTCTGCAGAATGTTTTTAATGTTCATTTAATGGGGATCTGCCATTTGGACAGTCTGGAGCCAATCGCCAGTGGTAATACTCAAAACGTCTAACTCTTCTTGTTCAGGGCGATTAACCGGATTACGGCTAAGGGCGTCTACATGTTGCATACTACAACCCGGTTTATGCTCAATAGAAAAGTTATACTCTTGAAGTATAACTTTTCTTTAGCCACCATCTGGCTATTTTAGGCAGTAAGTCACGCTTTGTCAAAGTGGAACGTAATGCACTGCAGTCTGTAATGCCTTTAAATTCTATCCCAATTAGATACATGCGAAACTTTTTTTTTAGTGACAACACAACAGCCATGGTTTCGAGTTCATATGAATGCCAGAACTCTTCTTCTCGAGTGGTCTGACGACTAAAATAGGCCACTGGTCTTAATGGACTCTCAATATTTGCTTTCTGTAGGAGAATTCCACCTACGCCTGCTTTACTCGCATCGCAGTGTACCTCTGTTATAATCGTAGGGTCGTATAGAGCTAGTACTGGTCTTGTTACTAGTTTTGACTTTATATCACAGAAAGCATTTTCCTGTTCTTCACTCCATGTCCAGGTCACATCCGCTTTGGTTAGTTCTGTCAGTGGTCTAGCAATGCGTGCAAAATCGTAAACGAAACGTAGGAAGAAGCTGGCCAAACCGACAAATTGTCTAACCTGGTGGTTCTGTGGTCGAGGGAACTCCTATACTGCCTGTATCTTTTTGGTACCGGGTTTAAGGCCCTCTTCCGATATTTCAAACCCTAAATAATCGATTTTCGATTGAAAAAAGGAGCATTTGTCGAGGTTAAGAGTAAGGTTAGCGTTTCTAAGTAATTCGAAGAGTGATTGGAGCTTAGTAAACATTTCGTCAGTATTGCTGGCTGTACACAGGAGATCGTCCATATATGGTGTGGCTAAGTCAAATCGTTTGGCGCCCAGAGCTTTATTGATCATATTTTGGAAAACTGCGGGGGCATTAACAAGTCCGAAAGGCATATGAGTGTACTCATAATGCCCATCGGGTGTCACAAATCCTGTTAAATGTTTTGAATCTTCAGCTACGGGTATCTAGCGCAAAACAGTCTCTAAAGTCATTTAATAAACTGATCGGACGGTGTTTTTCAGTTTAGTTTATTTTAGGCCCAATATGTACCATGTCTATTGTAATTGGACATTTAAGTGTAGAATATTGGGTAGTGGAGGAATTATCTACGCTTATGTTATTTATTTGGCAACCGTCAGGGTTGGGAAGGAAGGTGCTTGTTCTTGGTACTTTTATGGCCCGAGCCATAAGTTTATTGCTTTTAAAACACAAAGGTTTACTTGACGGATTTATTATAATGATTTGGCCATGGTTTCCCTGAACCTGGTATAATCCTTGTAACAGAATATATTGACTATCAGGTTTCATGCACATGCTTTCCGGTACGAATAAGGGTCCGGAGTAATCTTGGTCTACTCGTATATCGATACTATTCAAACCTACTTGGATTGTTATATCTTGAATACAAAAGAGTTTAACTCTGTCGGCCTCAGAGGTATCACAATATAATTGTAAAGTAGAATCTGTTTTATGAGCAACAACTGTAGGCAGTTCAGTTAAAGATTGGCCTATTAAAACCTCAGTATCTAGTAGATGGTCATCCACCACATAAGCTTCAATGCTTGCCTCTACTGCATCCACCGAAATATTTACATGAACTTTACCTAAAGGTACAACGCTGCCCAGTGCGAAGCCCTTAATGACAGGTAGCTGAGATGTTATTAGCTTTAAATTAGATGCATCCATTACGCTTTTACGAATCAGTGTACATTGACTCCCGAAATCTATGAACGCGGTACATTTGTTATTATTTATAAAAATAGATTTAAAGTACTTACTATCGGTTTTGTTGTCTGGTGAGATTTTCAAAACTTTGTGTGACTCGGTTTTATTTTCTAGTGCTCCTTTAATATTGGTACTGATTTGTCCTCGGTT
This sequence comes from Thaumatotibia leucotreta, assembly GCA_025490895.1. Taxonomy (NCBI): domain Eukaryota; kingdom Metazoa; phylum Arthropoda; class Insecta; order Lepidoptera; family Tortricidae; genus Thaumatotibia; species Thaumatotibia leucotreta. Next base: position 28,663 of record JALPQI010003066.1, read on the forward strand.
GTTATTAATGATTTCACATTTTTGACTGTCATGACCAAGTCGTGAACATTTATCACACCGTTTTATTGGTTTGGGACAAGTACGAGATGTGTGATCTACTTCTAAACAGTTGTAACATTGAATTTGCCTAACACTATCTCGTTGCAATATGGACGGCCTCTGAGTTCTTATGGCTGCTATTTTATCACCAGTCTTATGCTCATATTTACTTGAGTTAATTTGATTTTTATGGCTAAATATATTATTTTTCTTAGAAATTCGGCGCAGGTATTTCAGTAACTGCGATGGTCTCTTAAAACATGAACCTTGGGCGTTAAGGCGTATGTTAAAATCGAATATTCCATTAATGATACAGTCGACTGCATGACGTCCATTTATACCACACATCTTAACCAGTCCAGCTTTATCGTGATAGTAATCTTCTAATGATTCTTCTCTTCTACTCCTCCGCTCTAACATCTCTGCCAGTCGATCTGCATAATTGCGGTCATCCGGAAATGCTTTAATAATTTAAATTGCGCCCCTTCAATATGTTGGTCTGATTTACCAAATAACCTAGCAATTTTTTTTTAAACACATCATAATCCCGAATATTTGTAGACTTATCGTGTCGCCGTCTTTTCTGATATTTGTTAGATCGGTGCCTTTCACGTGACGATCTTGTCGAATTTGATTCAGAGGACATAGAACTATCCAAGCTTGAAGACCTAGGTCGGCGACGCTTCCTAGTTATACCTTCGGACCATGAGCTACAATCCTCGGAGGAATCAGATGATTCGGCCGCATAATGCCGATCGTATACGGTTCGTTTCCGTCTACGAGTTCTTATCCGCGATGAACTACTAAGTACTTTTATCAGTTTCAGTGAACGATCGCTGGTGTTTCGATCTACTGCGATAGGTGTCACGCGTGTTTCTGCGTCTATTCCTCGGACTACTTTGCATCAGTCGCCTACGCTTGGAACGATCATGACGATCTATACTGCGAGATAGTCTATTTTCTTTTCGTTTCTCCAAAGGTCGAGGACATTTTATAGTCTGTTTCAATGTGGAGCCTAAGCATCGTTTTATTCATAATATTCATGTATATGTTTATTTTTTTATGAGATGTTAGTAAGGAGGAAACAGACAAACAAAATATATTTAGAAAGTAAAACATGAGGGGAGGGTAGTTGTAAATTATGGCGTATCATACAAGTGTTAAGGTTGTAATCTAATGTAATAATAGTTAATCACGAATTCACGTCTGATCAATTTTAAATTAGTATAAGTGGGTACCTCTATTGATAGTGATGGTGACAATGATGTAGTAAGATCTTATATGTATTGTGTTTCTATGACAGACAAGCTTTTGGTTCAAATCTTATTTATTTTATCATCTTATCGAGTCTATAAACGAATTGGCAGTCAATAATGTTTGTACCCCCTTACGACATTGTCTAATAAGTAAAATACAATAAGTGTAGATATATGTTAATATGACTTTGATCGACTTGAAGAGATATTTTAAGACTCGACTGTACGTGTACGCGGGTGAACAATAAAATAGTGTTATTTTATTCTAAACATTATTTCTTTTCGTGCGTATTAATAAATAGCATGTAACTAGGTAGAACGGTGCTAATCAGATGCAATTATTTGATATGTATATGATATATTTATTTCAAAACCCATGATGTCATTTGGAACACGTGGGTTGCCAGCATTTAATATTATGATCGACAATCTTGTTGCAATAAAAGTCTATTGTTTATATTATAAAAGTAATGCGATTAAATGCTATCGTCAAATCCCTAAAGATGCATAACACGCACAGCTACTATCTTCTATTCTTATCTTGGTTTTCGTAGGACTAATACTTGCACACATTCACACATTTCACTTACTTGAACCTACTATAAAACCTTATTAACACGTTCAAAATCTAGTGTCCCACATTTGGATCACGATATACTAACTTCACACGTCCGTACCCCATATGTGGGTCACTAAGATCTTTAAAATACAAATCATTTCGGTTGTATTTTGATTGGGGAGTAAACAAAAACACTTTAGAAAAAGTTGGAATAATCGGTAGGATTGCAACTCCTTATCGGTGCATCGATAACTGCCTACGAGTGTGCAAGCATCACTTACTCGCACATACTACTTACACGTCATTTTTTTATTTTTAATCTTTTTTTTTTTTTTACTACAATTTATATTCATAGACCAAATCGAACCAATCTACCGGCATTTCCTCGCTGCATCGCAATACCGATGCGTTATGCGAGAAAATCGCCAGCTCTTCGGTCCCCAGTTACGTCAAACAGACGTTTCGCGATCTCAGCAAACAATTTGCGTGCGCACGCTGGGGCCCCATCAACCTATAGCCTCCACGCCAATCGGTACGAAATCGTACCTACTCTTTGCCGAGGCCCTTATATTTATTACCTTTTTTTTTTTCCTTTTATCAATAAGTAGTGTAAGCGTAGTTCATTGAAGATGAGACGGTGCCAAGGTGTCTACGCAAGTAGTATCCCACACCAAACATCCGTCCCAAGCTCCTTCTAAAACGTAGCCTAGATGGCCGCCATTACTATAGCGACAACGAAGGTGAGTTCAAAGTTTAGTTATTATAACATATCATATAGCAAGGCACTTGGCGAACCTCCACGCCGTCCGCTCAACTACCTACCTCCACAGAAATGTAAACACGATTTACCTTACATTGTAATTTGAACATTGTTGCCTGTTAAATAAGGTGCATTTCATACAACGTTTGATAAACTTATTACGATTGGTAAAAAAACCTTCATGGTTTCTTGGGATGCACGTGAGATTACACACCATCCCGATCTCTTACAGTCATTTCTAATAATACAAGTAGAATCAAGGTAACGTTGATCATGGCAAGATACCTGCGGATTATGTCGTTAAGCGTCGCATGTCTCAAAAAAAATGTATTTTCATCAAATTTAAATATAGATCATTCCATGATATTATCTCAAAAAAAACGTATGGAAAAAAAACAAAACGTTTCCAGGTATCTCTGTCAATGAGTTACCACCACTGTGCTAACAAACAAAACTACGCGTAAATGAAATATAAGATCAAATACATACCACTAGATTTTCTCCAACGTTCATCCCACTTCTGATATATTGGACAGCTCAGGAAACTTAGACAAATTATACTCACAGGACAGCTCAACACATTTAATGTCAATTTACAATCTTGTTTTTTGACTTAAGCTAAACCAGCGCTGCGAACACTTCATACTGCGTTGACGGCTGATGACACAATGCCGCCATCTTTGAAAACCGAACAGACCGAGTTCAAATTGATTCTATATAATTAATAATTATTAAGTAAATTTATAAACAAGACAACTTATGAGATTATTGATAATAATAGCCTGTTTTTCTAAATAAAAATGAATAATTGCTAACATAAGTGTCATTGTGACACTATTCAAATTTGAAGTAAATAAAAGTGCAATATAAAGACCGTATTGTTATTTATAAATACAAGTTCAACCTGGTCTAACTCTTGAAATATGTATTATTTTGCGTGTCTATGTTCTGAGTGTATGGCGTGGAGATATTTTTGAGTGTTATGTGATATATGGCTACTTTCCAAATTATTTCTTTTAGGGTCTTTATGATGCTTTCAATATTGCCTATCAAACGTATTTCGGACAAACCTATAAAGCTGAATGTAAGACTATTTCAGCGACTGCATGTTACTATTTTTAGAAACAATAAGGCAAGATGCTGCCCAAGTATATTATCTAAACGGTGTCTTCACGATTCCCCAATCAAGCATACGCAAATTAAATGTGGTGGATTTAATGTTTTACTTAAAATGGGATTTTCACACAACGATTTAGATGACCTTCACTTTCTTATACGTATGAGAACAGTAAAACAGCTATAAGAATCAGCCACACATAAAAGCCTTAATGAAACACCATGGGCTTGATCCATCGTCGGAACAGGTGGATATAAATGCTCCATGATAGTTATATTGGATGTCAAAGTCAGAATACACGTAAGCTACATACCATATTCTCTTTAAAGTATCCTTTCACAAATTCAGGACATTTTTTTTGTGAAATTTAAGTGCTATGAAATTACCTAAATGTTTGACATTACGAAGCACGTGAAAGCGCGTCTTTCATAGTACGATTTTTTTGTGTGTGATGTCGTCTTTTTCGCAAACCGTAAATTTTTTTGCAGTATTTGTCCGAAATATTTTTTATTACTCGGGAGGATTGGGTTAATTGTGTCTAATCCAGATGTTTCGCGTCGAGTTTCTAGGATGAAATGTGTACCTTATTAAAGCAGTAATTAGACACATGTATGTTTTTTATGTAAAAATGTAATATAAAAAAAATACGGTCAAGTACAGTTGTATTTATAAATAACGATACAGTCCTTAGAAACATGTTATATTGGGGCAGCGATATGAACTTTTCCCTTCCCGGCACGCAAGCGGTGTGGTAAATAATGACATTTAAATACACTACAACGCGCACGCCACACACACGCCATAGGTGTGGCTTGGCCTTAAAGTGACAGTATCTTACATAGACTATCCGTCTGTTTTATTAACGTTAGTAAGAGACGAGAAATCTATATCACGGAGACATTATGTCCAAGGATCGGACAAACGCCCGTCATTTTGAAAACATAACCCTGTTCCGTACAGCAGAGACTTCCTTACGATGTTGAGATAATTTATTTCATGTTTTTTTTATAACACTACACAAAGTATGTATTTAGGAGATCCCAACTCTCTCTTACTTGTACAAGTTGTACATATCATGATTGTGATCAATAAACGATTTAAGTAAAATTAATTAATATATGCAATGTGTATGTATAATCCGTTTAAATAATTATATTTTTATGAATAATTATCGCGGTAACTGAAGAAGATAAATTATACACTCAATACATCGAAATTCAATATCAAAATTCTAAATCGTTTCTGAATCAGAAATTCACAATCATGGTATATACAAGTAGATAAATAGGAGTTGCGATCTCCTAAATGCGTACTTAATAATAGTGTTATTAAAAAATATCTTATAAAATAAAATAAGTCAACATCATAACATAAGATAAGGAAGTTTCTACTGTAAGGAACAGGGTTATGTTTTTAAAATGACGGGCGTTTGTCCGATCCGTGAATTATTTATGTGAATTATGTCGCACCAATCAATTGCTAAGCCTACAGGTAGGCGTATAACCGGCAGTCACAGGAACTATAACAACTAAATACACAAACGATTAAGGCTTAAAATAGCCATTATTCTCGCACAAAAAGATTTCATTGACTGAGCAATCATCTCGAAGGTTCATGTATTGTTTGGTCGCGTCATACAAAATACAGATGGCGGCACATTACACTAGAGGCCGATTAAAAGTGATTTATTGATAGTGGTGACATGCTGCCACATTGCTTAGAAATATGTCATCAATAACTTTTGTTATTTGAATAATATAATGTACAGTCAAGAAATCGGACTTACCTACTATTCTGCATATTTAATTGCCATTATTACTAATGGATGTCAGCTACCGCCTTTGCCATTCGCTCCGGCTTCTAGCCATTTGCATTCTAGCCATTCATATAAGTATTTCCAAGTGACGTAATAATTCGAATTGTAAGGAATCTCTTCTCTGTTATTTTGGCGTGGTTAAGGGTGGCCTAGGGATGCAATACTTGCAATTCGTTGAGCTCATCAATGTGTGAAATTACTGAGGGTACAACAAGGAGGTCGCAAAACCTAATAAAGGTATAATAAAATAATATTTAATATTGAATCCATATGTCTCACTGCTGAACACAGGCCTCCTCTCACTTATAAAATCGTCCCCACGCTGGCCCAAAGCGGGTTGATAACTTAAATACACCTTTAAACTATTTCAATATTCTTAGAAATAACTGAAGCTACAAAATAGACTTACTTTAAAACCTAGCTACCTGTCACAACGACTGACTTCGCTGCTTTAATATTACAAGGTTCTATGTTGCACTGTTGTCAACTTGTGATTTGAACATTGTCACATTGACTGGTCCGGATTCAACTACCCCGAGAATGTATTCTAGAACACTGTCATTTTGGGTAGCGATTCCTCAGCTGCGTCAAAAGCAATGTCACGATCGGATAACAAGCAACGCGGATTATCGTCCGTTCAATAGGTGGAATTCTTGCCATTATTTGTATTGAAATAAAAGGCTAGTGAGTCATTAGCATTTCGCGAAGCTATTTCAGTTGGTGTCAGTTGAGGGGCGTAGAGGACTTATGCATCATAGTGTCACATGTTGATGACGTAATTATGAGCAGAAATACACATTTGTGGTCATATTCAAACGTCAAGGTCATGTTATTCAAAACCAGAGCTGACATATTGAGGTGGCGATACAACAAACAGCGGGGGAAGGGATAAAAACTATACAGTCCAATTGAGGATCTCCTCTTTAGGTGGATTTACACCACACGAGCGAATGCTCATTATATCCCCCACTCTACGAAATCAACGAATTACGACGAATCACTTTTGTGCAACGAATTAATTTCATAGAGTGGGAGATGGGTCATTATCAGATTTAGGTTATCGTCTTTTCGTTGGACATACCTAAAGTTAAGGAATCCCTGTACTAATTTTGGAATAAAACAATTGACGGGACAACTAGGTTCCCCAGCCTATAGCCTTATACTATGCAATCAAAGCGTAACATAGCTCTTATATAAACTTTTGACCACCGAGTGGACAACTTTTGTTTTTCCGACTGACAATGACCCGGATATAATGAGCATTCGCTCGTTTGGTCTAATTCCACCTTTACGTTTTGTGTAGCGAATGAATTCCGTAGAGTGGGGAACGAATGAGCCGGTTGAAAATATAGCCCACAAGGGTTTCGTTTTGGTTGGGGAACCCTAGACTGGAGAGATTTATTAGACAAATTAGATTATACAAGCCTGTCTACTTCATTAACTTCGGAGTAATTAGAACCGTCTGCTAATTAAATCATTTATAAATCAAAGGAGAAATGGAATCAGCCTGGAGCGGGATTAGAAGTCGCGACCTTTCCTCATTTAGGTAGGTTCATTAGGTACGCATTTTGTCTGATGAAATTGGTCGTTTAGTATGGAACGCGTAAGCATGCGTACGCGTGCGGAAAGCTGGACGCGGTCCCATACTAAACGGACATTTTCTATAGACAAAATGCGTACGCATGCTGACAAATATGTCTTCACAACTCATATCAAAACTGGAGAGGACAACTTTGAAAGTAAATGGCCCACTTATTACAAAATATTCGTTACGACCGTTCAAAAACGCTTTTTCAAAATATGATGTGTTTGAAATTGCATACGTCTATCGCGAAGCTGGTCCGGGATTCGAACCCCGAACCCTCAGCTTCGTAGAACTGTGTCCCGATGCCCTTGAGTCCAGACAAGACGCAATAAAGTATCGATCGGAATTCCACCGAGGCATCCGCCATATTGGATTCTAGATATATTGTAGAGTAAACAATGTTATTCATTTGGGACTTGGCAATGTCTATGTGCATCGATATAAAAATGAAAAACAAATGCTTGTAGGACCGATTATAATTTATAACACAAAGGTGATAAACAAGCGTACGGCGCGCTAGTGGTAAAGAGATATAGTAGCGTATTGCAATCTGCATATCCAGATGTAAGAGTATTTCTTATTTAGTTTGACAGGTGTCGCACGACCATGGGCCCGTTTTTCAAAAGCTTGTAACTTGTAATACAAGCGGAAGTCATATTTTAAAACTATTAATTAGATACGGACTTCCGCGTGTATAACAAGTTACAAGCTTGCGAGAAATAAGCCCCATGTGAGAAAGTTAAGCGTGATTCTCATTGAGCCACGATCCTTCAAAAAATTGTATAATTTTTGCGGTTCCGTAAAGGAAAAAGCGATTTTCATATTTAAAAAAAAATGTGACGTCGCAAAGGGCCACTAATATCAATCAAACGAATGTCATCCCTATATCTATAGTATCTATGAATACTATTCTCGTGGTTGCAATGCGGGTCGCATTGCCACGGCCGGAGGTCGCGGGGCCGGACCCGTGAACGTCCGAATGACTGGATCGCTGACTTCTGCTTATTGGACGAACCCCATTGAGCTAGGTACTCTCGTAGTACGATGTCTTTCGTTTGATTCAGGATAAAGATAGAAAATAAATTGAAAATTTGACAATATATTTAACAACTGAATACGGCAAAATACTTTCTTGTTTTATTGTTGGCAAATTCGACTGTACTGATACCACTGACACTCCCTCCTCCAGCTTCATGCTATAATTAACGTAAGTTAACGTATCCTTTACTTTCCAATTCCAACTCATAGTACGGCTGGTCACCGGAGAAGCACATTAGCAAATAACTATGTATGATAGGTTCAGTGCTTGATAATGGAGACCTAGGCTCTCCGAAACATGTCGCGCGTAGTGACATTAGTATAGATATTAAGTTATTATGACTCACCAAAGTTTAAATTCAATTACAGTAAGTCCTAGGTTTACGACATCGATATCCAATTCAATTGGATCCCTTTCAAGGACTGCCCTCATAAAAGATGATTAGATCCTAGTCAAGTACAGTATTCCTCGCAAATAAAACTTATTTATGCCAAGTAGCCGTACCATGAGTAGGAAAGTAAAGGGCATTTCTCCGAGCGTTTCGACCGCCGTGACGTCGGTGGCAACATTATTACCCGATTTCCGTGGGCATCTCATCTCTACATTTTTGGATATCTTGGTTGTTGTCAACTACGTCTACGAATATATCCAAAAATTCTTGCATCTCTCACGGGATTCGTGTGATAAGGCTGCCACCGAAGTCACGGCGGTTGAAATGGTCGGAGAAGTGCCCAAAACGATATGTTAAGGTGCATTCAAAGCAAAAGAGCATTCGCTATTCTAACCCCCCACTCTACGAAATTCGATCGTTACACAAAACGTGATTGGTTGATTTCGTAAAACGGATAGAACAGCGAATGCTCTTTCGGTTTGAACGCACCTTTAGGTTCTACTCGATACGTATCGCATTCTATCGCGCTAGCACTGACATATTGGAGCGAGCGCGATGGCCTGATTTACGCATCGAGTAAACCCTAACGTTACCGATACTTGCAAAGTCATGGTACGGCTAAAGGCTTACCTAAATCCTATGGAATAAAGCTAGCGCTCCAGTGCCGGCGCGAAGCTACGATTAGTATTCATGAGCCGCAGAATGTGCGATGCATAACCAATGAAAGAATTGCGAAAAATAAACCCCGTTTTTGAAAAAGGTATTTAAATGCATTTTTCAGAAAGTAGGGCAATCGCATAGTAATCTAAAACCGGTGAGATTTAGATATAATAATATAATGTTGATTTGTATAAGATGTCCCAAGATATTTATTTATCACAACATAGTATAAAATAAAGTCACTTTTTCTGTCACTATGTCCCTTTGTACGCTTAAATCTTTAAAACTACGCAACGGATTTTGATGAGATTTTTTGAATATGTAGAGTAATTCAAGAGGAAGGTTTTTATATAGGTATAGTACCCGTGCGCAGCCGGGGCGGGTCGCTAGTTTACTATAATATAAAAACGCCGATCGAGCTTATTCCTAAAGATATCGCATTTTTTCGTTACGAACCTGACTACAATTAAGGTTTTTTAATGTCACGCTAATTGGGAGTCCCAAATAGTGAAAATGCTTCGTGTATCCCATGGCCCGTACAGAGATATCACCACGGGTGTCTCACTGGGCCCGAATCGATGCGAATGTCGCGTCACGGCCATCAAACCGGGGTGTTTGAACCTTCCAGTCGTTTACTGACTTAGGGCTTAGATGTGAACCCTGTAGTGTATAGGAAATGGAGTCCGCCGTAGAGAAAGAAAGTGTAATTTATTACAAGTATTTAACAGTAGGTACAGTCAAGGGCATAAATATGTATACTATTCATCAGTAGAATAAAAAAAATGTAAACTAACCTACAGGGTGAACGATAAGAAGTGTTACCAAGTAGATTTTATTAAGTCAGGTGTCAAAGTAATAGCGGCTTATTATCGGAAATATGTTTTGGACACCGCATTGAAGTCTTAGGCACGCAAACTTTTGGGTTGTAGACCGCAAACATAAGAAGGAGACTGAGCTTTTCGGCTTATAAAGCTCGTAAGAACCAAAAATGGCTTAAAACCGAATTTCACGTGTCTTTTCTCCAGTTCAGTGAGTTTCGGACTTTTTGTCTGGTCTATTTTGAAGGGAAAGGTGAGAGCCATTCAACATGCTAGTATAAATGCTATGGAAAGCGATCGTATTTCACTGGTACATACCACTACCACTGGATCACAAACGTGCTGCGAGAAATCGCAGGACTTTGAAATTGGTAACACTTCATATCGTTCACCCTGTAAAAACTTGCATTATTCCATAAATACGCACTTTTAGAATACAATCTTGGTATCATTACGAACTTAAAACCTTAAACCTCGAGTTCACATACATTATTAATTAAAATTATTGATATTTATTAGTATTCACGTACAAATATATCTGCGAACGTGTTACACGATATGTGTCAAAGAAGTCAAGTGCTATGAAAAGTCAGCCATGTTTGTTTACAGTTTTGTTAAATTCTACTGACGATTGGTAAACGAAGATACGATTTTTACCTGAAACCAGTTACAATTTTATTTTACAAAATATTTATTGCTTCATTCTTATATTTCCTTCGTGTAGTGTATTTATATAAATTTCTGCGGGTAATACTTGTTCCCATATAAATTATAAATGCCATATAAGTTTTCAACGCAAGCTGGCGGACCGGTGAGGCGACTTTCACACAGCTTCGGATCCGTTTTCCTAGTAGCTTCACGGAACTTATTATATACGGAACGGAACCTTGATGTATAGTCTGCTAGAGCGTTGAAAATGTCGGAAATGTTTTTTTCGGGAATGTACGAAAATTTTGTTTTTTCCCGTTTTTTCGGGATTTTCTAGAAATAATCAATGTCACTCTTTTCCATATATTTAAACGGACTTTTCCTCGATGACATCGCGGTCTCCTGGTAGAAGTAAAAATTAGACCTAATTCACATTAGTTTAAAGTTGAAAATTCAAGTGGAAACATTCATTGATTTTTCCAAAAATTTGGAAAGACGCTCCACTTTAGGACCTTATTTTGTAATAAACGAAAGAATATTGTTGTTAATATCCTACAGCCATGGGCTATAGCCCATGGTCCTACCTGTAGTCATCGTCATAACAGCCGAAAGACGACCAGTACTTAAAATAGGCCGTCTTTATACTCCTTATGAGCGGATCCTTTCGATACATATTTTTGTACGTGACTGTACTTATTAGTAGGTCGTATGTGGTTTTAGTAGCTGTGGTTTTTAGTGAAACACCTGGTAGGAATAAATTGTGGTATGAAATTACCAGATTTGCCGCTTCCCACACTAAAACCAAATCGTAATAACATGTGTGCAGTCTTTTGGTTTTTAATTACTGACATGTTTTTTTCATTTAACAATCCGAAGTAATAAAAGCGTCACTGTTAAGCTTATCAAACAATTATCTCCAAGAAAAATGTCTCATTTTAACGAGGAACTTTTATAGTTATGCCACGTCCGTCTGTCCGTCTGTCTGTCCACAGCATAGCTCAGTGGTCGTTAGTACTAGAAATCTGCAATTTGGCACAGGTTATCATACTATCCACACCAACAAAATGGTAGAGAAGAATATTTAAAAAGATTTGATACCTCCCCTACTCGTAAAGTGGGTATGATTTTTTTTGCTGTAATGCTACAGTGTGGGATATCGTTGAATAGGTATTTTCAAAAGAATAAGGTTCCTCACAAAGTTTTTTTCTAAAGTCAATATTTATGGAGATAACCGCTCCAGAATAAAAAATGTGTCCCTCCTAACTTTTGATCCGTGGGTCTAAGAAATATGAAGAAGATCATGTAAAAGTGCTTAGAATGGTTTAAAATAAAACCATTATAACATAATCGGACCAGTCGTTTTTGAATAACTACGGAACACGACACTGAGCATGGCCTGAAGGCTATTTATTATTCAAGTATGTTTATTTAAAATAACAAACCCAATATCTATGTATAACTAGACGAAAACATGCATCAGAGCTCGTACGAGGAATGCCTTCCAAATCGCACGGCACTTATGCAAATTACGTACCATCCGTAACGACCGTCCTTCGACGCGCTAATCCTCTTACGTGGACTCGTCACGTACCCCGTGCGTCCGTGATGAATTAATAACTATACGAGCCCCGACGCAGTGGAGTTCGTCTAGCTCGAAACAATTTTTACAAATTTTTGAATATTTTAAAAATGATCACATTATGCTAATGATAAATTGTATGAACGTTAGTCATGGGTAATGTACTACATTTCAAGAGACACAACAATCTGAAGTACGCTTTTGTTGTTTAATAAATCGATTTTAACAAACCATTGTCTAAATTATATTTTCGTTCACCACCGTAATTCCGCGCTTATAAGCTTGACGCAAAATTCGCAGTGCATCAGGTGTACCATGTCGTCTTTAATATTAATGGCGTTCTTTACATTCATTGATTATTTACAAAATTAAAAATTGTGGAAAAAATTTAAAAAAATACCTCTCGTAAAATAGTTTTTTTTTATTCTGATTTATTAAGTCCAAATATTTAATACTCAAAGAAACTATTTTAGTACTACTATTGAATAATGAAGGTTTTGTCTCTAAACCTTTTCCCCCGGATGAACGGGATAATCTCGAAAAACTGTCTAACTGGACGAGAACATATGCATCGGGGCTCGTATTCCGGCATAAAAGAGGAATCATTATTTCTTTTTGATAGGTGGCTCAAAATTCTTTTCGTTGTCTTGTTTCCTACCACTCTGTCACGCTTTTAGTTGCTGTTTCGACTAAGTATATTTGAACAATCCGGTGCACTTGTATTTCTTTTTTAGGCTAGATTTTAATCCATACATCAGAAATTGAAAACAAAACATTATCTTATACAAAAATCACCACTGCGTCACGTTTTTTAGGGACACAAAATAAGATAACGAAAAGAATTTTGACCCGCCTACATTAGGTCTAACTTTGCCAAATCAAATTGGGAATATGTCTAACTGACTGTCTAACATTATAGTGTAAAAATTGATTGAAGCTTATGTATTTTGGGTAGGAATGGTAGGATACATGTAGGCAGGAGGTTATAAAAACAACGATTTTCATTTCGTTCCCATTTTTGTTTGGATCACGACCCCGATGTCACCCAGTATTGTGAGGTCGCCGATACTATCAGTTTTCCGGCTATTGAGCATTCAATGGTCTGAGTTGTGTTGAATATCTCATAGAAGATTAATAAGCCTGCCTTTGATGGCCATAGTCACCCCAGGCAATGTCTGCATGACTTCTGGTTATTCAATAAATATGGCTAATAGTACCTAAATCATTTAGGTACCGTACGTAAGTAGCATTATATAGATCCGATTTTATTATTTGAATTCATTTTATTTTATCGATATACCCTATATGCGGGACATTCCGGGGTTAGATTGGCTCAGGACCGAGATGAGTGGCGTACTAGAAGAGAGGCCTATGCTCAGCAGTGGGCGATAAATAGCTGAAATGATGATGATGATGACGATACCCTATATGCTGTAAGCAATCAATTCGTGGAAATGTCACCATTCTTTCACTGTGAATGGCTGAGTATGATGACTCTTTCAGTATAATATGTTTCGCTAACGTGTGATACCAAAACAAAAGACGGTAAAAACTATCGACAAAAGTGATGGTACCATTAGATTGTGCAAACATCGACATCGACACATCGTTATTGTATGGAATCACGTTGGCAATGCTTTCAAATGTTGCCTCATGCGTGGCTAGTTAGACTGATTGTCTAGTGGTTACGATTTCATAATTTAAAAAAGTTTCTTCTGTCCAATTTTGAAGTAGATAATCTAAGATTAAGTATCTACTTATAGGTAAAAAAACCGTAAGTGTGTTGATAGACACGGCATCTACAGGTGTTTTTTAAGATTCAGTAGTAAACAAGGAACCCTTGTAGATAGTTTCGTCATGTTTATCGGTCTACAGCGTAGTACTGTTATCACGCCAATTGATAAAGTAGTAGAACCGCTCCAGAATAAAAAAAATGTGCAAAGATCTTGATCCGTAGAAATATAAAAATAGTGATCTTATAGAATATTTCAAAATAAAACTATTTCGAGTAATCGGCCCAGCCGTTTTTGAACAACTACACTGAGCATGCGACATGCTCTTGACCGGTTTTTATTATAACCATTAAATTCAAGAAAAAAATATTTAAGTGAAATATAATTAATTTCTCTAGCCCTTAATTCGACTAAAATAGGGGATGGTCGTGTGTTCACGCCTCCTTGGCACTCAATAGTGGTAGTAGCTCTCTGGTTCGAAAAAATACAAAAAGTGGGTCAAAGACCATGTCCAGTATTTTAGACGTTATTGAATTAAGGGCTAAGTAACTACTAGACATCGTACGATTTCCAGCATTTTTGATGCAGTGTAGTTCAATTAAGGGATGTGAAGTAAGTTATTCGAAAGAGATACCGAGTTAAGGTTCATCTTTGTGTTACAACGTGTTATGACACGTTGCAGCTAAAAATTGGCCCCTGGTTTCCTTTAACTCAACTATATTTCACCAAAAACCCTAGAAGTCTAGTCAAAGGAATCCAAGGGTCAGTTTAAGTTGAAACGAATAATAACACGTTGTAAGACAATAACGAACCTTAACTCGCTATCTCCTTAATTGAACTACATTGCACCAAAAATGCTGGAAATCGTACAATTTACTAGTTTAACAATGTTAAACTAGTGTCTTACACATCCTGTGATTGAGTCTATGTTTATAAAAGTGTATTGCCCTAGAGTCACTAGACTGACCTACTGCCTGTGTGACCATATAAATAGTTTCAATAATTAATTGCCTTTGACCAACCCATGGGGGTTAAAGTAGGGCCAGAAATAAAACATAGGACCGACGACCTCGCCGGTCGTCGAACTGCACTGTTTAATATTTGACGAGTTTACCACGCCGCCAACCGCCGACTAGTTAACAATAAGGATAGACGATGTTCATACTTGAGTCACGTGACAACGTTTACATTATTCATCCTTACTTGTCGTATCTAAAACAATTTTCTACCCTCAAACGAATTTCCTCCCATAAAACAGCAGAGTCACGTTTCATAAAGTTACAATTTATAATGTTGCTGTTTGCCTCTCTTTCTAGCCAATACGTGCGAGCGTTAGAGAGGCAAACAGCAAAATTGTAAGACGTAACTTTATAAAACGCGACCCAGGTTATGATAAAAACGTACCCACGTTCAATAATAAAGAGGTGGCTTAAATATTGTCCTCGTTTCGACATATCTGTAGGTTTCAGAGAGAGAAAAACAGGCAGGAGTATGTCGGGCCATGCTAAATGTAGGAGCTATCAGGGTCATTCTTCAGTTTCATTGTCAGACACAAATTTTGAAAACGACCTATGTGGAGTAGACAGATAAATATATACTTATTACTACTTAGATATATGTATTTTTTATCGCCTATAATTTCATTCCTCTGTACCGGATGACCTATGTCCTATGACATCACCAGTATGTAACTTTTTAGCTTCATTTTAATTGTACCATAAGTTTTATTTCTATTGTGATCTCAATGTTAGATTTTAATTAAGTTTACGCACTGACGCGCTCCTATGAAATGGTTTTCACGGAAGACCGGAGTCAAGGTACCTAACAAGTATCTTGACATAAAGCTGAGTAAAAACCTTTTCAGTGACGCTTTCAAAATTAATGATATGTTATAGTTTATACCTATGTTTGTATTTTAAGCGCACTAAATAAATATGTTTTCTTTGTATGAACTATAATTCCCACGTACGAAGTCACCAGTCGTATTTATACTGGTCTCTTACTGAAAGTCACTAAGCAAAAACGTAGCAACCGCCATAGTTTCCCATACTAAGTGAATTCGTTATAATCTCCAACCCCCCCGGCCCTATGACCCCAGTTCGTTGTGGCTGTGTCATTGGAATTTACTACTTATTTCATCATCATCTCAGCCATATGTCCACTGCTGAACATAGGCCTCCCCCTCTGGACCTCCACATGTACCGGTTAGATGCGACCTGCATCCAGCGTGTCCCGGCGACCTTCATAAGGTCGTCGGTCCATCTTGTGGGTGGACGCCCTACGCTGCGTTTGCCTAGCCATGGTCTCCCCTCGAGCACTTTTCGACCCCATCGACCATCTGTGTGCAGACTTCTTTATGCTGAGTTAATTAAGGCGATTGTAATGTGAATGTCAATCAGACGCCACGCCATCAAAGTATCATTGTGAAGATGGAATTGAACTTTACACATGTCGGTGTTGGTCTACGAACTAATAAACATGGAAACTGCATATACAAAATTGTCTTTCAAAAACGGCCCAGTAATTTTGTCATTGTCACAATTTCTTATATACTTCACGCTTTATAAAGTTTACCCGGTATTTAAGAACAGCCTTAAATGCAGTCAGGTTAAAACAATAATTAAGTACAATATCTTTAGGCGTATAGTTTATGAAATACACACCAGAACCGAGATTTTATTGGAATTTAATGCTGAGATTCGATGGTGCTGGCCAGGGCATTGGCAGACCGAGAAGGAGATGGCGGGACGACCTGGACGCGTTTTATCCGAATTGGCGGGAGTAGGGATTGCAATTGCTGGATCCAGCATCCAGCAATCCAGCTGGATCCAGCGCATTTTTCTGTCTGCTGGATCCAGCAGCCAGTGCTGGATCCAGCGCTGCGGATCCGCAAATAAAATTCACCAAAAAAATGCATAATTAACTTTACATAAACTTATTTTACGTCGTGTTTGAAACGGTTCCGCGATCCCGCGCTTGGCCCTTGGTGGCCGTGGTTAATACGAGTGCTCCTTCCAATTTATGGTTGAATCAATGTGTATGCCTAGAAGTGGGAACGTGTGGACCCGATTCTAATGTAGTGCTTCGGAATGAGAAATATATGTTTATGCTACGTTTTTGGTAGGGTCTAAATTGCATGAATTTGCTTTAAATTTTATTGAAATTAAGCTTTAAATTGTAATCGTCCAACCAGGTTGCAATATTTTGAATGGTTGTATTTAAGCTATTATTTAATTAAAAATAAAACACAACCGAGAACACTGCCTTGGGGTGTTGGTCGAGTAATATTCGTTTTATGTGATTGAAATGTTTGTATGGTCCTGTAATGTAGTTGTGATATTCTATTTCAATTCGTATTGTGTACGACCTGTAAGGTATGATTTAAACCATTTGTGAGCTCAGCCTCTAATACCTATTCCAAATAAATTTTCAATAAAATATCATATAAAACACAATCATAAGCTTTGCTAGCATATTTTCTGTCATTTATTGTGTTTGAAACTTTGTTTATGTACTTGAAGACTGCTGACGATATTGAGCGACCTTTTCACAAAAGGAATATAATCGGTTTGACATAGGGGTTTTAAAATTTTTGGAAAATTGTGGTAGAAGAGGGTATGGGGCGGTAATTACTACATTTATTGTGATTGCCTTTTTTATATACAGGTTTAATATAACGGACATTTTAAGGAGATCTGGGACTGTTCCTTCTGTAAAAGACTGGTTAATGAGAAGTGTCAAAGGAGGGGTTAACTCTTTAGCTCAATTTTTTACTAAATAGGGAACTTCTTTTATTTTTGAGACATTTAGTTAGTTTGAAAACTTCACGTGGGGTGACGGGGCTAAGGTAGAACGAGTTTTCAGATGGTGATATTACGGGTCGTCCCCGGAGCGAAGCTTCAGCCCTCTGCGGAGTCGGTTTTTGAAATTCTATCCAATTTTAAACTAAGGGGCACACTAAAAGGTTTCAAATAAAGAAAATAATTAAACAACACGACTGCCGTTTTCAGCGAACTGAAAAAGTAACAAACAATTCCTTTTTCAGGTTAATTCTTGAGATCGTATGCTTAGGCGTTTGTCTTATTATATTACTATAATTTTGTTTCGATTGCAGTCGGGGAAACTCCATATATTTATATTTTCCGTAATGAAAGGTTCCCCGACTGCAATCGAAAGAAAACATAGTAAGTAATAAGACAAACGCCTATATGTAGATACGCTCACAAGAATTAACCTGAAAAAATAATTATTTGCTACTTTTTAGTGCGCTTAAAACGACAGTCGTGTCTTTTAATTTCCTAATTATTTTATTTTTTAAGTTTTTTTAAATATATAATGGTCACAAAATTGCGCGTTATTATCTTCCTTTTCATTATATTAAATATTATTATTCATAATTAACCTGTTTTATTGCAAAAAGTCGTTTTTTTTTTCGTATTCTTACTATCTGCTGGATCCGCGCTGGATCCAGCTGGATTGACGCCGATCCAGCAAAAATCCAGCTGGATTGAAAACACTGCTGGATTGCAATCCCTAGGCGGGAGAAATGTGACGACCGGGCCGAATGGAGGAAAAGAGGGGAGGCCTTTGCCCAGCAGTGGGACAATAAACCATGCTGATAAAAAAAAATGCTTAGATTATCGACTGTCGTTAATTTTAGAATTATAACTCTCGGAATCTATCGATATCAAACGGGCTACTCACGTGCCCGCGGGCAGCACCTACTCCATGATGAGGGGGTACTCCTCTAAATGAATCGAAACATATCGAGCAATTATCGACTTAAATTACGTGAGTAACCCGTTTGATAAATATAATAATTAAATATGTCGTTACATATCTGACTGCAAATAAGCTTTATTTGATCTGACGATGATAGAGCGTCCCTAAAAGATGCCCATGTATTGAACCCCGTGTTAGTAGGTTAACCCGAGATTATGCAAGTGGACATAACGCGAGTAATGTTGCGTTTGCAGTTTGCATCATCTCGGCAACGGAAGGAAGTTCCCTGGCGCGCGCTCAGCCATCCGGCTCGGGTAGACCGATCGACGACTACTTTTAATTAAAGTTTTTTAATGGGCTGTCTTATCTAATTGTCTACTAGCACGAAGTATATCATATCACATACACGACACACGACTACTGTAGTTGTCAAGGAACGGATACCTTAGTTTTGCTCGATGAGCAAAGAGCATTCAATCGCTCTCGGACTTAGGTACTTATTGGTCCGACCCGACCGCGAAGGCCCGCATTACGTAGCGACTCGAGTAAACCCTAACGAAACCAAGACTTATGGAAAAAATCCACGAAAAAAAAAACAGTTTTATTATAAGTTACCTTTGAATCCTGTGATGTATGTACTCGCTACACACAACTAACAACTTGCCCGTGACACTTACCTGCAAACAATAAAAAAGTTTTTGAATAAAAAAGGATTTAGGTAAAAACAAATAACAATCAATTCTTACATTTTAGTATTGACTGACATTTTTAAGTGATGTCCTCTCATTCAACGCGCATCATCGCGACTAAGCGTTTCGTCCTTATTTGCCACTGACAAAAATATCTGAGCAAGCCTCTATTGTCACGGCGTTAAGAGTGTACGTTCAGATATTTCTGAGAACTTTGTCAGCTCCGATATATCTGATGGTGACTGTATAGTCAACCAATTGGAACACACTCAGGAACCATATTTTAAAGAGAGTCTGCCTGCCACCACGAGTGCAACCCGTGTGACGTCATGCCCGAAACGTTAAACGTTACGCGATTAAGACCCGTTTGTCTTAAAAATAGGAGTGATAATCGTGAAAGTTTAAATCAATACACTCAGGAACCATTTCGTCGGTTGACAACCAAAACTCACTAAGTAACAAATACCTACTTGAAATAGAGATCGTATCTCAGTTCTGATTCAATACTGACATAAGAGGTTGCTAAGAGTAGTGACAGTTTTTATAGTGAGTTTTGCTTGTCAGCCGACGATTTCAAAGTGACGCTATCAATCAAATTCGAAGTAATTTCGTACAATTCGTAGTACAACAGTGCTCGGCCGCTATGAAGTCAATCCTGACCCACCTATCATTTCAATACATTATGTGTCAAAAAGTGACATTGTTGACAAATAATATATGGAATTGACAGCTGCTGCAGGATTGACTTTGAAGCGGCCGAGAACTGTAAACGTAATTTTGAGAAGGTTTTAGAGCAGTCTAGAGTTCCGATTGGTCGAGTATACAATGGGTCCCCGTTGATCGGTGTACAGGGATACACGTGCACATTAATCCACCTCGCCGGGTGCCTCAGGATGCACGCGTCGCGGCAATCAAAATATATTACATTTACATAAATACTCGCTTGTGACCTTTACCAAAGACTCGCTAAAGAGGCACTTTAAGTACAGTCGCCATCAGATATATCAAGACCACCGTGGCGCTCTAAAATACCAGGATGCTTACTTGCTTAGCCAAGCTGCCAATCGCAACGCTTAGTAGCGTATCGTAGTTTTCCCTCTCTGTCGCTCTTTCGTATTAGTGCGACAAAGACAGGTAGCTGCCTCTCGTTTACGATTGACGATTAAGCGTTAGCGATTGGCAACTTGTCTAAGCACCCTGAATATGCCCAAAGCCGTTGCAATAGGGCCGTGCTCAGATATTTGTGAGCATCCTGGCTGCTCTGATGTTACTGATAGCGACTTTACTGTTACTAGATGATAAATAATAAGGTTCTTTGAGAGACGTGTGATTTCGAGAAGAGCCTCGGGGACAGTCGAAGACAAAATAAGGGATATACAAAAACGTTCAAAAATATGTCCCAGTGCACTCTAATTCTATGTAATAAGGACGTCGTAACATATTTATGAACGGATTCTTTCGATACTTATTTTTGCACTTGACTGGACAATGACAGATTCCCGAAATATATGAAATATGAACTTCGATGTTCGCGGTGGCACGGTCACGGTACCAAGGTGCATTCAGACCAAACGAGCATTCGCTATTCTAACCCCCTACTCTACGATATTCGATCATTACGCAAAACGTGATTCCTTGATTTCGTAGAGTGGGGGGATAGAATAGCGAATGCTCGTTTGGTCTGAAACTCTGAATGCACCTTCAGGCCAGAGTTCTATTCTATGTTCTATGTTTCGGTAATATTCCCTTACTGGGTAATTTCTCCTGTGTTTTTTAATTAAACAACATTAATTTAAAAGATAACTAACGAGGCACAGTAATTAATTAGTTTTGCGGTCGATTTCGGCCTTTAAGCGGCTTCATAGTATTTTCCTCTGTCTATTATTTGCGTTTATACCGATATATTATGCTCTTGATACAGTATAAAACGTAATTAGAAGCACGTGGGGTAAGTGTACGCAGTGGGTAAGAGTACCCAAACCTTTTGACGCTTTTGCATTTTTAAGCAAATTGCGCCGAACCACCGTCGTCGATCTTTGTCGTCAGAGTTCTTTCGGTTTTGCTCTTCTTGTGTAGTAAAGTAAGAAAGGTTTTCATAAATGGATTTAGCCGAATTCGCATCGATAGGTTTGGGGAGACCCTAAGTTACGCTATTGCATTGCAGTCCAAAATGTATCTGTTTGCGGACACTTAACCACCGGCTAATGAACAGTGAACCCCTGCTCTTTAAACCTTGGACATGACATGACTGACATGCATCCAGTGTCTGCCGGTGATCTTCATAAGGTCTAGTCTGATCATAGTGTCCATATTGTGGGTGGACGACTGGACGTCCTACGCTGCGTTTACCAGACCGTAGTCTCTACTCTAGCACTTTTCACCCCATCCGCCATCTAGTCTGCGTGCAATGTGGCCTGCCGATTGCCACTTCAGCGTGCTAATCCGGAGGGCTATGTTGGTAACTTTAGTATGTCGGTGATTTGATAATATTTTTCTTTATGTAATGATGTGAGTGTTATAGAGGAAATATTGTGGAAAAAAGAAGTGATGTACAATAAAATCCCCGTGCGTGGCGTGCGCGTTGTAGCGTATGAATTATCATAGTAGATTGCACACCGTTTGCAGACCACGCGCACGTGCTCGTCACGCAAGCGGTGTACTACCTAATATGACATTTACATACGATACAACGTATACGTACGTATATACCTACGTTCTGCATCCAGGGTGGATTTGCCTTAAGTAAACGCAGGCGTTAAAAACATGATAGAGACAAGGGCCTAGTAATGTTATCGTCTGTCTATTTAAATTAAACTTAATAGATACAATTTCGCACACTATCCTGCCTTGAACCGAAAGGGCAGACCGAAATAGATGTCGCTAATTTCACAATTGAATCAATTAAATAACCACAGCAAACCGACTTAAATCAATAATATAATTCACGCGAATATAATTTCAATTAATAGGAACATAAGTTCTAGAATCGCTTGAGAAATACGAGCTTTTGTCGGTTTAAAAATTGAATTCATCAGTTCGTTTGTTAAATCAGTTCTACGAATTTGAAGAGCTCAAAAAGTTTGAACGCAATTATAAGTGCTAAATGCTTGAGTTACCGTTTTCCTATTTTGTTACCAACTTTTTAAATAATACAAAATTCAATTATTGATTGCTTATTCACAGTTAAGGCTTTGTGTATTGTAGACTTTCTTGATTATGCAAAATAGGAGACAAAAGTATTGTTAATCACATAAGAGATTGGTAAACAAATAGAAATTCGTAACTAACACAAAAAACGCATAATGCAGAAAGAATGGCTTCATCTCAGCATGTTGCTAGCGTGTACCAGCACCAGCGCTGGTCTTCAGATGAGACCATCACGTGAAAAACAGTTTCACAACAGGTGTAACAAATGGCTCAATACAAATAAACAATAATAATTATAACTAAAATGACAGACATAAATGAATAAACAAAATTAATTATAAGAAACTTAAACAACCATTTCATTATTAGTCTTAATTGAATACCAACTTATTTAGAACTGAATTAGGTATCAAAGAAATATAAACGTATAGACGTCGCATAGACCACCGCGAATCATGCAAATTTACGAATTTTGAAGGTCGCGGTAGCAGGCCTGACATGTGAATAAATAGACGAAATGTTATAAATAGATTTAACTTCACCAGCTAAGTAAGTTGTGAATTAGTTAATCATATTGTATAGTAATTATAGAATATCGTCATAAATTATAAGAATACATTGACCCCATTTCGTCATTATACTCTGCTCATGCTTCGTAATACTGCACAACTTCAGTTAGGGTTGTCGAATCACAATATTTCTGATAAACAACAATATTTCTCAAAAACATAAATATCGCGTTCAAAATGTTCAGATGTTTCATTCAATCCCATCTATTGAATGACGAAATCGCGGTATAGGGTGGGTTGCTCCAGGTATGCTGCCGCGAATGTCAAAGTTCGCAAATTTCGTGTTTTTTCTCTGTCACACTAATGACACCTTCGTTGGAATAACAGAGACAAATCCCCGAATTTTACGAACTTCGGTGTTTGCGGTAGCAGGCCAGGACTCAACTGTGCCAGCCAATGTACTGCGGCCGAGAGTTGGGGCGATTGTGCACCAATTAAGGACCACCCTAGTAAGCACACATGCCTTCGGTCCAACGCGAAGCTCGGCCTTCTGCCTTCGGTGACGATACGCGACATTTAACATGTATTTTGACGTGTGACAACCCTAGGCGGACTAATTTAATCACTCCAGCGGGATAGTCTCGTAAACGGTTTAATTGCCGGGTTTATGCACTTTTTCGTGGCCCCGTTTCGGAACGTAGTACGCTAGAGTATATTTGAAGACCGAATTAGATTTGTTTCATTATGCTAGTGGTATCTTTGTTTTACTGCTTGTTTTCTGTTAAGATATAATTAGTTAATAAGCTATGAACAAATAAAACATGGAAGTTGCACGCCATAGTAAATGGTCTTTCAAGAACGAATTTTTGTTGACAAATTGATCCCGTAGTCGATTTTATGTCTCTCAATTAAGTGTGACAAAACTAAGACAAAACAGTAAAAAAACCGTTTCCTAAAATGCGTTTATCACAGCGTGACGGTCATAAATAGTTTAAAAAAAAGAAATGTTCTCTTAACCCTTAACTTGGCAACGTATCTTTAAAGATACATGGTCTTTGACCCACTTTTTGTATTTTTTTTTAACACAGAATTTTTTGCTCTACACAGCGGCGAGGAGGCTAGAACGCACGATTTTTTAAAATTCTGCCAAGTTTAGGGTTAAAATAGACGGAATCCGTCAAACTTTATACGACATTTTTAACTTCAAAGGTTTGAAATCCGCTGTTAAAGTTCCCTTTCGTCACGGGCACATAGTATACATATGACCCATTTACACACGTTTTGTTCGCTCAACGTAATAGTAAACGTAGTATAACAGCTCCATAAATGGAACGTTCCATATTCGAACGGCCATTCCAATCCGTTACGATTCGGCCGCTTCCGCCCCGCGCGCGGCGTCGGTTCCGGCGGCGCCGACTTTTCAACTTTAGAACTTCATAACGACTTTATTATTTGTGGTGTCTCTCCACAAAGTTATGTTTGCACCTCGTGGTGATAGCTGCGCATGCCAGCGAGTTGCAGTTATAACTTTGTTGAGAAGGTAATGAGTTCTAGTTGGATATTGGATAAGTAGTTGCCGCATTGCTGACTGATATCGCTATCTACGTGCACGTGTTGAGAGTGAGAGATATAGGGTAGCAATAAAAATCTGAGGCCCTAGGAAATCTTATGTTTGACAGCAATTATCACATCACAACATTAAAATCACATTTTTTATCTTGATATGTAATATCTTGGGACATCTTACACAAATCGACCCAGTCCCACGTAAGCTCTGTGATGTGGGTATCAAGCGACGATATATACTATGTAAATACATATAGATACTTAAATTAAACACATCGACAAGGGGCTGTCAGGGGACAAATGTTTGAGATAAATAAATACACAAATAATGCCCTCGCCGGGATTCGAACCCGGACCCTCCAGCTTCATAGGCAGGGTCACTACCAACTCCGAAAAAAATCCAAAGGGTTTAAATAACACGCAACATCGACAGTCTTCTTCACTTCAACACGCCTGAATAGGAGTGACAGAGATAATTGCTCAAAAATGTTTAGGTGCACCGAAAAAATCCTTATCAGATTTATCAGAGATCACTAAGGGGCAATTTCACTATACATATAGGGAAATGCAATTTGCGTAAGATTAAAAAAATATGGCAGTGGGGCTGTAATGTTAGTTTGTCTAGGATTTTACTCACTTGAAGCGCAGACAGAATGATAGACATAATCATACCGTCTCTTTCTTAACCTAATGTTAGTGACTCGAAAAAAGAGATGCATATAGCGATTTGTTATTACTGTTACTGCCCAAGTTGGTTTAAGAGACTATAATGAATATTCCTCTATTCTTCGCCCACTTTGCATAAAATGTGTTACAAACATTAATTTCAGTAAGCGAGGATATAAATAACTCGACCAACACAAATTTTAATTAATTAATATTAAAATATTAGTCCGCCATTTTAGCGTAGGTGGGAAAAATCATAAACATACAAAGTGATTAATCATTTTAGGATTAAACTACCCTTTGACAGATCCATCATAAATATCTACACAATACCACGTGCTTATAAATATCCGCTTCTATGTGGACCGTCAAAAAAGTACTGCTGTAAATTAAACCGTGGAAAGAAAATCTGATTTTCAGTTACACTGGTGACAGACGGGTTAATTCGGATATTTTTGGTTCATTTTGTTATATCGTATAACTAGTAGTATAACTAGGTGGACTAACCCTACGTCCTTTCGGGCGTCTCCACAATTGTGGTATTATCGGAAAATGAGCCATAAGGCCTTGGCTAGACACTCTAGCTTAACAATCGAGTTTTGATATTCAAAACCCATGTGTATGATAGCGAATGCGCTCATCATCAGGAACTCAAGACAGTGAAAGTATACCACATCATCAGCCTATGATAGTCCACTGCTGGATGTAGGCCTCTCCTATTAACTATGCGTATAGACGCATTAGGAGGTAAATGCCCATAATCATCACGCTGGGCAAGAGGATTGGCGATCGCAGTAATGTTATCCACTATGATGACGCTGCTGCTCATCATCAATCTTTTATCAAATAATGGTCAGTGACACTTCAATCCCGGCACCCGTGTGGTGACGGCAGTAAGAATACATTTGTCACCACCCCACCTCCTCTTGCGGGTGTCGTAAGAGTCGAAAGTATACCGTCAACGAAGAAATGCGAAAATTTCAACTATCCGGCTTTCTCGCCCCAACGAAGGCGAAGGCAACATTAGACAGAGATGATCGAAATTTACTCAATTTTCTCTTACCCCTTATTTATCAGCTTAACTTAGTAAGCCGATAAGTATTGTTCGCCCCCTTCGCTCTTACAGACGTATTGATAGACCGAAAGGGACAAACAATACTTATGGCTCGTACGTGTCACGGGCTCGATCGGACGTAGTGCGAAACCACTCTTCAGTGTTATTCTCTAAGGAAACCGCCTTGCAGTCAGCGCTGTGTCAGCGCTGCGGCCACGTTGAGCCTAAAAATGGTATTCACTAATGTACTTTAAACGACACTAGTGCTCGGCGACGAATGCGGCGTGAGCTGGAACTACACTGCGTCGAGAGTTTGACGTTTAATGTACGAACTTCGTATTCTCTAACGAAAACAGCGACGAACTCGCCCACATCCTCGCTCACAGCCTCGATTCCTAATGTCAAATAAAACAGCTAGGATTTTAGACAAGGCTGTCTCGACGTCGAGCTCGTTGACAAATGCAGCGTCGAATGTGTGAATAAGAGAATAGCATAGCTTATAGGGGGGCGAACACACGAAAAAGTTCGATCATTTCAGTGATTCAATAGCAAATACAGGATAGAAGTACATTATTCATAGCAGACACCCAGATACCCTGTGGGGCACACTGCCACCGGGCATAATTGCAACGCATTGGTCAACCAATGACCTATTAACTTGCCGACCCGGCCCTGAATCACGTATGGCCTTACAGATACAAGTACAAAGGAATCTAATAAATACGCTACGGCGCTTTTATTACGAAGGAATTAAGTGCCTTTTCGCGCGATTTCAAAAAAGGGGAGGTTCTCAATTCGTCAGATTTTTTATGTTACTCGATATCACCGGGAATCGTGACCTGAATTTTTTTTTTATCGAATGTATAACTCCGAGGTCCTGCTGGCACAAAGTCGGGGTATGATGATGAGATCTAAAAGAAATCGATTGAAACCGGTTTACATTTTTTTTATTTGGTTAAAATTCCAACCCAGGGCTGTAAAATAGCCCAGTTAATGAATACCTACCCTTCAATAAAATTCGTCTTAAACTTCTGTAGTGTCACTGATGATGGGCAGCAGCATCATCACAGTGGAGTGGACACATCACTAAGATCGCAAAGCCGCTTGCCCAGCGTTTATGTCCTAATGCGTCCATACGATTATGTAATAGGAGAGGCCTTTATTCAGCAGTGGATAATAGGCGGATGATGTGATGTGATGTAACATCTGTATACAAATGATAAAGAGATGATGATTAATAACTTTGTTTTCTAAAAGAAATCCTTATCCAAATTCATAACTACCCATCAAAAGATCCAAGCAACAAACTCGCACCGCAGACAGATTCCAATTAAAACTAACATCAGACCTCGATTTGAACGTTCATCTCTCACAAATTGCGCTTCAAGCCAGACCGCGAAGTTCGAGATCAAAAGAATCGTTGGTACCAGTTTGGAAGTCCTATTTTTAACAGTCCATGTCAAGATTTTCACGATTCTGTGCCTTATTGTAAGGGTGTAAGGAGAAAACATATCATACACGTGGACTGTCTACGTTCAGCAAAGAATGTTTTACTCTAATTGTGTTATTTGATCTTTAATTAATTAAAAACACATGTACACAAAACAGGGAAAATGAAATCGTTCTCTTTGAAATGTATAACGAAGTTAAAGAAGTCACAAAAGACTTCAAAGTTCAAAACGTCAAAGCGAAGGACACAAATATTACAGACAAGGTAGAATTGAAGAAATGAACAGAGCCGGTCATTATTTAAGTTTCTTGGATCGTTAGCGTTTGTCAGCCTCCGTAGCCTAGTCGGTAGTGACTCTACGAGGCTGGAGGTTCCGGGTTAGAATCCCGGTGCGGGCATTATTTGTGGTATTTATTTATCACACATAGGGTCTTGTAGCAAGATTGTACTGGAGACGGTCACGGTGAGCAACTTTTATTATGGAGACAACCAAAAATTGGAAAACAATGGAATTCCTAGACGCCCAGGCCTGCTATCGTCAACACCGAAGTTCGTAAATTTTGGGGATTTGTCTCTCTCAACGAAAGCGTCATTAGAGTGTCAGAGAAAAATACTCGAAATTTGCGGATTTCTTAATTTCCTGTAGGGCAGTAGCTGTCTTTCGCGGAGACAAAAGGTTAATAGTTTCTATGATAGCAATAAAAACTACGATGTTTTTCTTTACGTTGGGAAGTATACCGTCTGGTTTCATTGGATTCCCTGTCCTCTAAGCGCCAGCACTTTAATTATTTTAAACCATAGCGATATTCTATTTATAAATCATTGCTAAAGTAATTAAACGACCTTACGGTATTTACGCGTACGATGCAAACGATGCAGTATGCAGCTCTGACCTTAAGGCTTATATCCTTTGCAAATCAAGGCTCAGAACCGGTTTATAAAATACCGGTAAATGGCGGTTTCCTACGCTTTTACTCGGAATTAATATAATCAAATAACGTAACAGATTTAAGAACAAAATTACACCAATCACTATTCAACAAGAACAATACAACCTAAAAATGTTTCCCCTGTTTAGAAACAAACCGATTTTATTGGTTCTGAATTTGTTAATTGGAGAACGTTTTGAAAAATGCTTCCACGTTAACCGGTTTACACATAACGGCTTCAAAACAAAACCAAAATGAATCGGTTTTGCATCAAGTGCATGATAACGATTAGGTAACTGGCAGCCAAGTTACAAGCATATACATATTATTGTGTTTACCAATATAATGCTTTGTTGTCTGTTTAAAACATTCCATTAATTCGGCTCTGGAGAGCCGAAGTTTCAAGTTTTGAATGCTGCCAACTATCCGTGCCGGCAGCAATACAGAAGAATAAGTACGCTTTTAAGTTTCTTTGACATAATTTTAGCGGAACTAAGAACTTTGAATGTTTCAGTGTTGGAAGAAGAAGAAACGCAAAAAAATAAATAAATTTCGAGTTAGATGTTTCATAGAAAATGTTACAAACATGCGGATTTAAGATTCTAACAATAAAAACATCCTCTTTATATTGATACGTAAAAACAAAACTTAATTATTTACATACATAACACCCATTTCATACGAGAAACACACGGAGATTATGACTGTCGATTGTCATTCAGAATAAAGTTCTTAAACGACACTAATTCCAAAATACCCTACGCGTAACAAATACGAAAACATTAAACATTGCGCTCCACAGAACGCTCTCAATAAAGTGCGGTTTACGGTTAAAAGCTTTTAATTTAACAACGAAAACCCCTTTTTAATTTATTCCCGCACCATTGTACGGAATACCAGCCCTCGGACACGTAGATAGGCACATAATAGCGCTCTGAACAAAAGATTTGGACAAAATGAAAGAAAATTGGAACACGTGTTTTCATATTCATGTTAATGTGATACGTATGAAGGTTGTAGAGGACTTAGGTATTGAGCTTGTACATTGTTTAGAAAACTTCTATTTTGCATGAGGAATAAAAGCAGTGTACCGTCAAACATAATTTATTCTCGGCTTCGAACTTTCACAACCAAAAAATAATTTTGAAATTTAACCATAAAAACCTAGAACTCGATCGGGTAAAAGATTACCTCAAACAGAAAAAAATGACACGTAAGGTGAAAAATTATCGTTTACTTACTTATTCGAGTATTGTTGATGGGCATTTTCACTTTTAGGGACACCCAACAACCTTAAGCAGTCAGGTTTGTGACGACAGTTAAGTGCACTATTTTTAAGAATTTAAACATAATCGACGTTTTTATATTATAATAACGGTTACAGTTTATAAAATTAACACCAATATCGAGTTTTTATTGAAATTTAGTGCTTAATTGTCGTTACGATCTGACTGCCAAAAAACTTTTCTAATCGGACGTTAATTGAGTGCCTCTCAAAGTGCTCAAAGTGAAAAAGATCGGATATAAATACCTACTGCAAAATTGACTTCTGTAATGTACTAATTAAGCTGTCACTCGGTTATCTGGTCACCGAAGTGACAAAACTAAATTTGAACAGTACGCACGTGCGTGTAGGGCTAAATTGCTCAGTGGACTATCTATCACTTACAAATCGCTCTTTGACGTTGAACCTGCGGTGACGATTTATCATTAGCCCCCAAATGGTTATGTAGATGAAATTAAACACGATGTTCAAAATTAAGCTCTATAATCTAGGTTTGACCTTTCCATTACCCATCACGCTTACATAGAAAAAACTACCTCTCAGTTACATGGTATGAAAGTCCCCGCCCCCAATTCTTTTTTGTACTAAAAATAATCTGTTATCCTAAACCGTTCGTACGAAATTTCGTGGCTCGAAAATCATTTTCGCATGCAACGTAACCTATTCAAAGTGTCAGATGCAAACTCCGGCCCATCGGCATGCAATCTGCACTTTTCATCGGAACGTCCGATGTGTTTTCATCGTCCAAAATTCAATTATCCGATACATTTTCCGCGAGCCGACCTGGACAGGTTTGTTTTCATTTAGAAAACCCGCTTCGGAAATTCGGAATCCCCGGGTTTTAAATGCGATCTCAGTATTGAGTAACTATCTGTCACAGTCGCCATCAAACATACGTAATAATATATCGGAGCAGCGAAAACGAAATCAGCAAATTTAGAGAATTTCTCTCTGTCACTCTAATAACGCCTTCGTTGGACTTAGAAAGACAAATCCCCGAAATTAACGAACTTCGATGTTCGCGGTAGCAGCGCTATTGCTATGATGTTGGAGTGCGTGTTCAGATATTATTGAGCACCATGGCCACCCCGGTATATCTGAAGGCAACAGTACACCATCGAGGATCCAGAGAGTTCCATAAAAACGCGTTGCTCGTTAGTCGATCATGGAGTCGTTTTGGCGGTCAACAACTGGCACCCATCAAGGCGGTTTATCGTAGACGTAAACTAGCCTGTTGAACCCCTCCATGCTTATTTAACCCATTTTACGATTTGGAACCCTAGGCCACTGAATAACTATGTCACCGTGACAACTAGTAAGAGATTTCTTACAAATTGCTTTATAGCGTCACTTTGACATGGTTCCAATTGGTTGCTTGGGAACAGAGTATCCCCAAGTTAATAACTGAAGCTCAATAACGAATAACCTCGACAGCAATTAAAAGCACCGGCTGCTTCAGGGCCGATGGCGAAGCACCCGCAATGCAGCACACAGTCCTTACGATTAGTTCAGAAACTGGGTCAGGCGCTAGAAATAAGAATCTAATTACCACGTATCGGAAATTCGGATGTTTTTAGGGTACGCTAGCTGACGCGGATTATCCGGAACGGACGCACGTCTAACAAGGAATTGCACGAACGGCGCTAACTGGTTGCGTGCGGAGGATTCTAATACTGAGCGGTACTCGGAGGCACACGGCGTGCGTCCGCGCTATCTAGCGTAGACCCTTAAGGCCCGACCACGATATTGGTCTAAGGCGACCAGCGGCGAGCGAATCCATGAGTTGGAGCGGGATGCCGATATAGGTACGAGAGGAAGCACGTATGGTTTTCCGCTAAGCCGGTCGCCTTAGACCAATGTCGTGGCCGCGGCGTTATACCTATTTTGACGGCGGTGCCTCTCTTTGACCGCCACAGTCGGCCATGGACGACAACGGAAAATCGTGACTACGACGCTAATGACGGCACTGGCCGACAGCTACGCCAATGCAGTAGGAACTAACGCGGAATGCCGTAAAGCTCAATTTCGCTTCAATAATCGTGTACGCGCGTATATTCCTTCGACGTCTGGCTGTCAAAATGGCCTTTGACATCGAACAGAACGAAAGTTAGGTTTTACTCAATACGTAATGCTTTCTATCGCGCTCGCTCTGACATACTGGAGCGAGCGCGATGGCCTGCTTTACGTATCGAGTAACCTAACGTTACCGATACTTGCGTCATGGTACGGCTACTGCATGGCTGCAGGTTGACATCAAAGGCTACCATCAAAATATAGGTAGGTCTAAAAGCAACCGAATTTCCAATTTCAGTTTTCTCATTTATTTTCTTTACGTGGAAGGAGCCGATGTATACGATTTGTTTACACAAACTAGTATACCGTTTAGCGGTTGATCGGTGACACACAGACAGAGCGGAATAAATACTACAAAACATAACGTGTCACAACTCAACATCAATGCTGGCAAGGCAAGGCAAGCGCTCTTGAATTTCAAGCCTTGAAGACCAATCAAGTGTCTCCAGGTGTCAAAAACTGTCTCAAAAACTACTCCATTAGCAAATACCTAAAGGGTAATCTAATGCGATCGCGATGCATCTGAAGGTGCATTCAGACCAAACGAGCATTCGCTATTTTAACCCCTTACTCTAAGAAATTCGATCGTTACACAAAACGTGATTCGTTGATTTCGTAGAGTGGGGGATAGAATAGCGAATGTTCGTTTGGTCTGAATGCACCTTCAGATGCATCGCGATCGCATCAGATCACCCTTAATTTGCTAATGGAGTAGTTTTAGAGAGAATTTTTGAAAATACTCGCACCCGCCGATCGCCGTCAATGTAACCGCCGCTGGTATACTCCATTTCAAATACGAAGGCCCGATTTCACTCAAAACTTTTGTCATTTAATTGGTCCACTAGAAATTGCCACGTGTCGTATATCGATGTATGCAATAAATATCACGCCACAAAAGGGTCTGGGCCGGTATCTCTTGTTATCACCGATCCTATTGTTGACGCCTAAAGACTTTGTCAAGCGGAATCGGGCCATCGTATTTGAAATGGACTTTACCCAGTTGTCGTGTATAGCTAAAGTCTGTCAGGTTAAACTTGCTCTCCGCTCCAGAGCCGTGTGTAACACAAGGAAGTGCCGCGAATAGTACGAAAGCGAAACAATCAGCCGCACCAGTAACCGTACCAAGACTACAAGTATCGGTAACGTTAGGTTTTACTCGCGAAAAGCCATCACGCTCGCTCCAATATGTAAGTGCGAGCGTGATAGAATGCGTTATTTATCGAGTAAAATCTAACGTATCCTTTAGTTTCAAACTCATAGTAGAGCTACGTAACCCAGAATTCACACAAACAATACGACGGTTTAGGAGCATTCGAGCGTTTTGTATACACTCGTTACTTGTACAGACCTAAGCTTGTATTGTATACAATCACTACAGTCGCTGTTAATAGAAGTTGCGGACAATGTAAACAAAACAATCCAAGAAATATCCTAATATCATCATCATCATGTCAGCCGAAATGCGTCCACTGTTGGAATAATTGCAACTTTACATTCCATACAACAAACTTTAGTGAACAATCAAAAAATATTACAATACGAAAAATTTCAATTACCCGCCCTCTGACCCATTCATTGCCGACGCCTCATATTTTTAATCATCACGCAGTGCCTTCTACGCGACGACGCGAATTCGCATCCACGGCATCACGTTAACATTTCAACAAACGCGAATTCGCGTCCGCGGCATTATGCCCCGGCCACGACATTGGTCTAAGGCGACCAGCGGCGAGCGAATCCATGAGTTGGAGCGGGATGCCGATATGGGAACGAGAGGGAGCACCATACGTTTTCCGCTGTCGGTCGCCTTAGACCGATGTCGTGGCCGCGGCGTTAGGTTATACAGGGTGTAAGTCTAATACGGGCGAAGCTCTTAAGGGGTATTCGTTTACGACATAATAAGTACATTGAAATAACTTTTACTTAAAATCAGAGCAACAAAATTTTCCATACAAAATAATTCGGCGCGCAATGTAAAGCAACATACGCGAGTTAAGCACTCGTTGACAGCTAATTTCAAAAGCAGATGACATAACTGCCAAATCAACAATAACAAATGTTCGTACCTACATTGCTGCTCCGATAATCTTAAAAAAATTCTGTGGGGTCTAAATTGAGAGTAACTTTAAAAAAACCTTGTAATCCATGATTACACTAGTGAATCCCATGCCTGGTTTAATTGATCGCCCGTATTAGATTTACACACTGTATATCATACTTGAAGGACGCGAATTCGCGCCTGCGGCATTAGGTTATTTCACACTTGAAGGACGCTAATTGGCGTCCTCGGCATCACGTTTGTTACGCATATACAGGACGCGAATTCGCATCTTCGGCATCCGAGATAAGAATTATGAAAATTACAAATGCACTGAATCCAGAAACGAGCAACGGTTATAATATTATCCTTCATAAATAAAATAACATTTTGGTATCAGCTTTTAAGTACAGTTGATTTAACTCGAGGACACGAATTTGCGTCCTCGGCATCACGTTTACGCATACACAGGACGCGAATTCGCGTCTTCGGCATTGAATGGATTAAAAAAGCACTCCTGTCCAATTTTCGGTTCCTGGCATTTGACAAGTCAAACGCTTTGATTTATTGGTCCATTGGCTGCGCGGGCGTCGGTCTGGCGCGCGCTGTAATTGGTCGCGTGGAAAGTGAAACTTCACTCACGAGACGTTTAGACACTAGACTGATGACAACATTGTGTGGTGCTAATTAGTTGGAACTACGTGCGAAATATAAAGTTTATATTTTTCGGAGAGGTTTTTATTGGTCGTTTCTAACGGCAGTCTATAGCAGGACTTCAGTATATTCAAATTAATATATACTTGTACCGATAATTAAATATCCGCGGAAAATCTTATACAGATCTAGTACAGAAAATCTTATACAGATCGGGGATTTTTTTCTGTCACTCTAATGACGCCTTCGTTGGAGTGACAGAGACAGAGACATATCCCTGAAATTTACGAACTTCTGTGTTCGCGGTAGCAGACTGACTAATGCCGCGGCCACGACCGACATTGGTCTAAGGCGACCGGCTTAGCGGAAAACCATACGTGCTCCCTCTCGTACCCATATCGGCATCTCGCTTCTACTCATGGATTCGCTCGCCGCTGGTCGCCTTAGACCAATGTCGTGGCCGAGCCTTAAGGCACTGGTCAAACCAAAAGAGAGTTAGCGATTGATAACTCGGCTATAAAAAACACGATATAAAGTAAAATATCTGGGGGCTATTTCTCAAAAGCTTGTAACTTGTAACACAAGCGGAAGTCCGTATCTAATTAATAGTGTTAAAAAGAGACTTCCACTTGTATACGCGTTCGAGAAACGGGCCCCTGATGATATCTTCAAGAATCATGAAGCGTTTTTTTTATCGAACTGATATCGAGATGATCCCGTTGTCACCCAGTCGGAGTATAATGATGGGATGTTATAGAAATCGGTTGGATTCGGTTTTATATGTTTTTTATTTGACTGTCCAGACTACGGCCAGTATGCTTAGCATATGATTGGTATGTCAGTATGTCGCCGCGAGATTAATTTTCCATCTTTTACTAACTATACACGGTGCTCGCGAGCATTGCGAAAGATTTGAATTATGCATTCTAGACATCAAAATAAACAAAAAATATTACGAGACCTAATGTCAAATTCCACAAAAAAAAAATCCCTTTTTTTAGACTTTTAGAATACTTTTTAATATTTCCAATACTATAACATACATTATCATAACAACAATTTGTTAAAATTGTTTATTTTAAATGATTTTTTTAGGGACAGTTTTTTCGTCAAGTCTATTTTTTTTTTATTGGCAAAGGTGTGGTAACATTAGAACACACTGTGGTAGCATTGTAATCAAAAATAAGTTTTATGACGAGTTACGTCGAAAAACTTATTTCGAAAAAGGTTAATTATCTCTGGAATCAAGCCGAATCCAGGAAATTTTATATAACATTAAATACTCTAAATATGATCAGGAATTCAGCATTAAAATCTTTCGGAATGCTCACGAGCACCGTGCATAAATAAAGGAAGGATGGATAGTCTTTCTCGCGACGCCATATTGTTGCAATACTCCTGTGCTAAGCCTACAGTATATTTGAACTGGCTGCACACTTATACACTATCATACTGCCACAATAAGTCTTGCAGGATGCTGGCTGTTAGTGGCAGCTATATGCGCATCGCTTGTCACTTGTCCGATGTCTATAGACGATTCTGCAAGACTAGAGCTTGGAAATGCATTCGTACTCGTAGTACGTTTACAATCTCAGGACCTTCTTTATATTTGAAATGTTGTTAAGACTGAGTCCTGAGTGCAGTGAGGGATTCAAGCGCCCAAGACAAAAACAGTTTTATTCCCGAGGTATATACTCTACTTTTCTCACCATATGTGAGACAATAACTTAGCCAAGAAAAAAATATTTTTTCATCAAAACAACTCCAGGATTCACACATGTGTTAAGGCTATGGCAAAAACCATATTGTCCATACATTGTTATGGTCACGTGACTCATCGCTTATCGTATACGATTGCAGAATGACATCTTGGGTAGGCTTGCAGGTATACAGGGTGGAAGTCAAGGCCACCTGGACTGCTCGTTCCGCCGGCCATGGCGTTTGGCGCCGGGCCATGGAGGCAACCTTATACAATCTGCACGCCGCACTGCGGCCCCGTTTACTGAAACTTTTATGGTGCATAAGCATATGAACGCCATTAGTCTTACGGCTGCTCGGACTCGGACACGCCGGAAAATCGGCATGACAAGCGTTTTATTCTATTTTACTATTTTTTTTTATTTTATTTATTGTTGGAAAACAAACAGCGAGTTTTAACACGTTCGCCTCCGGTACTGTTTCACTAAGCGCTAATACTATGCCGATCGAAATTATCTGAATAGAACTCCTATGCCAGTGACTAGTGATGTGCCGTCGGGTAATTTCACACTTTCCGTAATTCTCATTGGAGAACTTTACCGTAAACTACCGAGAATTACGGTAACTTTCTCCCATAGTATTTTTTTTTCTATGCAATTTGCATATGAATATTTTGTCTGCATCGTATTTTATATTACTTTATGTGGTACATTTAAGTATCATAATGCTATTTTACTAATGACAGGGTTTTATAGGTGATTTTGACGTTCAAGCAGGTAAAATAGGTACTCGTATAAACCCCTTACTTGACCCGTAAGCGGTAAGCGGCTTTACCAAAGGTTTTCTTATCGGTAGCTGAGTATTCAATTACCTAGTATTTAAAATAGGCAATTGTGATTATGAGCCTGTGATACCCTTTTCTAAGAATTATCTGGGAATAGGGTGTAAATTTTATTCAATTATAATGCTGAATTCAGTCAGTTCATATTGAAGCGACGTGCTGTCAACACAACTGTTAGTGATATTTCAACAATGAGGCCAAGAGTAAAGTGCTAGAGTATTTTAGGCAAAGTACTGAAAATGATCCTGTTTCTGTTCAGGATCAGAAGCCAAAAAAATGCCGCAAATTAAGAATTAAAATTCCCATACAAATTTATGAAAATAAAAAAAAATCGTTTCTATTCCTATCCAATAATCCTATCCTAGTACCAATAATTTTAAAGAGACAACTTACAAAAAAAAATATTAAAGAAAACTGTTTTCCTACATTTACTATGGGAAAAAAGTGAAATTAATTTTTGATTGATATTACTGTTTATTCATGTTGCTAATAATGTTTTCATACAGTTTTGACTTGATGACTTCCAGCCTCCCGAACAAGCTGGATTCCGAAAAGGCTATAGTACCATAGACCACATACATACGCTGCGGCAAATTATACAGAAGACCGAGGAGTATAACTTGCCATTATGCTTAGCGTTTGTGGACTATGAGAAAGCTTTCGATTCGGTAGAAATATGGGCAGTGCTTGAGTCTCTTCAGCGATGCCACATTGACTATTGTTACATCGAAGTGTTGAAGTGTTTGAATAGCAACGCCACAATGTTGGTCCGAGTACAGGAGCAGACTACGAAGACAATTCCGTTGCAAAGAGGCGTAAGGCAGGGCGATGTTATATCTCCGAAACTGTTTACTGCCGCAATGTAAGATGCCTTTAAGCTCCTGGAATGGCAAGGACTTGGCATCAATGTGAACGGCGAAAACATCACTCACATTCGAAGTTGTTGACTCTTACATCTACCTAGGACTAGTAGTCCAATTAGGTAGGCCCAACTTCCAGAAAGAGGTCAACCGCCGAATCCAACTCGATTGGGCAGCGTTCAGGAAACTACGCGATGTCTTTTCGTCCGACATACCTCAGTGCCTTAAGACGAAAGTCTACAATCAATGTGTGTTACCAGTTATGACTTACGGCGCCGAAACGTGGTCCTTCACCATCGGCCTCATCTCTAAACTCAAAGTCGCTATGGAGAGGGCTATGCTCGGAGTTTCTCTGCATGATCGAATCAGAAATGAGGAGATCTGTAGGCGAACTAAAGTTACTGACTGACATAGCCCTCCGAATTAGCAAGCTGAAGTGGCAATGGGCAGGCCACATTGCACGCAGAGCGAAAAGTGCTCGAGTGGAGACCACGGCTAGGCAAACGCAGCGTAGGACGTCCACCCACAAGATGGACAGACGACTTTACCGTATGCAGGTCGCATCTAACCGGTACATGTGGAGGTCCAGAGGGGAGGCTTATGTTCAGCAGTGGACGTCTTATGGCCAAGATGATGATGATGATACAGTTTTATTGTCATTTAGCATGGGAGGAAAAAATTGCGTGACAGACATTATAATTAAAGTTTCCTTTATTTTCCATAGGAAATGTATAAAAACCATTTAATTATAACGTTTTTTTATTGTCCTTGTAATTTTTTTATGTAACTAATTATTTAAGAAACTTGCAAGATATAATTTCACGGTTAGTATTCTGTTTCTTAATGATTTCGTGGAATTTAATTATTTTATTCATACGAAAAACACTGTTTTTAATTTTATTTTATGTATACATATACCGCAAGCATTATTATGAACCATTATTGCCCATTTTATCAAAATGTTTAATTTATATAACAAAAAAATACCATTTTGCGTTGTAAAAATTCTCTGGAGAAAATTCGCGGAGAACGTTCTCCGTAATTTACGCCGGTAATTTACCGTAATTTTGGTAATAAACTAGTTCCACTAGTCACATGTTTTAGTACACCAAACGAAGGAAACTCAGAGGAAAAAACTCGTGTATAAGCGAATTTTGGCATAGTTGTAGGGAATGGTGTTTTAAACCACATACTAAAAGTACTGGTGTTTAGGGGTGGAGCTAACGAGGGGAGAGGGGGGTAAAGGTCCTTATTTTTTATTTTTCGTAAATAACTCGTAAACCGTAGCTTATAGCAAAAAACGTTCTAGTACATAAGTAATCTACATAAAATTCTCTACAAAATAGACATACACATGTTTCCTCTGGGATCAATGTGTCATGAGATAAGAAAGCAAGAAGACGGACACTAAAGAAATAAACACAGTTGTTTAAGTAGGTATGGCACATACAGAATGCTCACGAGCATTCCAAAAGATTTTAATGCTCAATTCCTGACCATATTTAGAGTCTTTCATGTTACTTAAAATTTCCCGGATTCGGCTTGGTTTCAGAGATAATCAACCTTTTTTTCGACATAAGTTTCTCGACGTAACTCGTCATAAAACTTCTTTTTGATTACAATGCTACCACGATGTGTTTTAATATGACCACACCTTTTGCCTTGTAATAAAAAAATGGGAATAAACTTGACGAAATAACCTGTCCCTAAAAAAAAAATTAAAAAAAATAATTTTAACAAATTATTGTTATGATAAAAAGTAATGGAAATGTCAAAAGTATTCAAAAAGTCTAAAACAAAAGAGAAAAATTTTTTTTTTTTTTGGTGGTAATGGACATTAGGTCTCATAATAATTTTTGTTTATTTTGATATCTAGAATGCATACATTATAATCTTTTGGAAGGCACGCGCCCGGGCGTGCCCTGTATGCTTATTTGTAAAAATAAAATTCCTAATTATCTTCTAAACCTAAAATAATCTCATAATCAACGTCAAAAGATTTTAACTATGCATTGTAGACATCAAAACAAACAAAAATTATTATGAGACCTAATGTCAAATAAGACCAAAAAAATTTTTTTGCTCTCTTTTTTTTAGACTTTTTGCATACCTTTTAATATTTCCAGTACTTTTTATCGTCACAACAATTTGTTAAAATTATTAATTTAAATATTTTTTAAGGGACAAGTTATTTCGTCAAGTTTATCCCATTTTTTGATTGCCAGGCAAAAGGTGTAGTAATATTAAGACACATTGTGGTAGCATTGTAATCAAAAAGAAGTTTTGTGACGAGTTACGTCAAAAAACTTATTTCGAAAAAAAGGTTGATTATCTCTGAAACCAAGCCGAATCCAGGAAATTTTATGTAACATTAAAGACTCTAAATATGGTCAGGAATTGAGCATTAAAATATTTTAGAATGCTCGCGAGCATTCTGTATGTGCCATACCTACTTAAACAAATGTGTTTATTTCTTTAGTGTCCATCTTCTTGCTTTCTTATCTCATGACACATTGATCCCAGAGGAAACATGTGTATGTCTATTTTGTAGAGAATTTTATGTAGATTACTTATGTACTAGAACGTTTTTTGCTATAAGCCACGGTTTACGAGTTATTGTTGGTTGTTGTTGTACGTTGTTTGTTCCTTGGTCATGGCTGTCTATGTATTTAAGTATCTATATGTATCTGTCTATTATATATATCGTCGCCTGGTACCCACATCACAAGCCTTAATTGAGCTTACCGTGGGACTAGGTTGATTTGTGTAAGATGTCCCAAGATATTTATTTATTTATTTATTATTATTATTTACGAAAAATTAAAAATAAGGACCTTTACACCCCTCTCCCCGCGTTAGCTCCACCCCTAACCACCAGTACTTTTAGTATGTGGTTTAAAACACCATTCCCTACAACTATGCCAAAATTCGCTTATACATGAGTTATTTCCCCCGACAGGCAACTTTTGGTCTTCATTAGGTGGGCTATTTATGTAATTTTCAGGTCAGATTATTATTACTAAATTAAGTACTATTCTGGAAAAAAAATATGAAAAAAGTAATAACTTAAAACACTTTCTCCATAATTACCCGCCCGGAGAACTTACCGAGAAAGTTACCCGATAGTTCTCTTTGTTCTCGTAATTTACGGTAACGGCACATCACTAAGTGACACGCATGTGTGACTGAACAGATTGTACTGTTATGCCAGCGACACAGCACTTGTGTCAAAAACGTTCGTATTTCTATGGCACTGGCATAAGAACTTGATTTATGCGAGTGGCATAAGAATAAGGTTACTCTGATCACGTACGTGTGTCACTGGCATAGGAATCAGATTTTGTTGGTCACACACGCTGTGTCACCGGCGTCGAACGTGTTAACTGGCCCCTATATTTAACCATAATGATAGGTGCGACAATTGTAAAATATCACTGTTACTGACGTCACTAGCCTCGGTAGGCTACGGCTATCGCTTACTATCAAACGGCCCATGTGCTTGTTTGCCACTACAAAAATATTACGAGTAACGTTATAAAATCGTTAGTAAAATTCTTTTTTACTTTTGGAAAGTCATTGTCATAATTACAAAAAAAAACAGTCTCAGAAACTTCTCCTTTTTTGAAGGGGGTTAAAAATAGTTAATTTAGTAAATACAAATAATAAAATATTTGAGTAATAACTACAGTTAATAAAAGGATAGTCTAAATGACCATTCAGACCAAACGAGCATTCGCTATTCTAACCCCCTACTCTACGGGATTCGATCGTTACACAAAACGTGATTCGTTGATTTCGTAGGTATAGGGATATAATAGCGA
The DNA here is from genome assembly GCA_025490895.1 of Thaumatotibia leucotreta. Lineage (NCBI taxonomy): Eukaryota > Metazoa > Arthropoda > Insecta > Lepidoptera > Tortricidae > Thaumatotibia > Thaumatotibia leucotreta. The sequence continues at coordinate 70,665 of JALPQI010003066.1, forward strand.
ATTCTCGTTTGCTCTGAATGCACCTTTAGGAATAAACTAAATACACTTTCAGATCATATGACAAAAGCCCTAAATATAAAAAAAATCTCCAGCGTATGAAAGTCAAGCGTTGAATGAAATAGATAAGTAAATCAGACGACCTCAGAGCGCAAATCCCCTGGTCCCCAACCTTGTCACGTCCCATGAGGAATGCCCACATTCGCCTTCCGTGGCGCGGCGCCAAACGGCCGGTGACGTCGCGACGTCCACCGTCCGCGCCCGGTGACACGAGTGATGCACCCATTGACGTAACCGGATTGGATAGACTGCCATATCGACGACCGGTACCTACTGGCCAACTACAGCGATTTCCGAAATTCGAAAATTTAATTTGTCCCTGTCGCTCAAACGAAGACATCATTAGACTGATAGACAAATCCTCGAAATATGTGGGTTTTTAAGTTCGCGGTATGGATGGAAATTTGCTCGTAATTTTTAGATTTCGAGTAATTTTCTCTGTCTAGCCAATGATGGGCATAATAGGGATATTATGATATGGATGTAGATAAAGTTAATAAAGCGATAATCTTAGGAATAAACTAAATCGTCGGCTGACAAGCAAAACTCACTATAAAAACTGTCACTACTCTTAGCAACCTCCTATATCAGCATTGAATCAGAACTGAGATACGATCTCTATTTCAAGTAGGTATTCGCTTAGTGAGTTTTGGTTGTCAACCGACGAAATACACTTTCAGATCACATAGCAAAAGCTCTTAAATATAAAAAAAATCTTATTATATCGAAATTCGATCATTACACAAAACGTGATTGGTTGATTTCGTAGAACGGGGGATAGAACAGCGAATGCTCTTTTGGTTTAAACGCACCTTTAATGAGCGGATTCTTTCGATACAAATTTTTGCACTTGACTGTTTAAAACTTTTTGACAATTGCTTGCCTATTGGTCCCGAAGGGGGACGGTTCCAATATTGACGGCTGCATTTCATCTTTGCCCGCCGCAGTCTTTGTAGATGTCATCAATTAATTTCAACACAAACACAACGCAGCGTCAACATCTAAAATAGCATATTTAAATAAACACGAATCCAGCTATGATATTTTGGCTTCGTCCCGCGCGTATTATTAGCGCGGCTACGTCGACAATGTTTACGTGTAGGGCCGTCACTGTCACGGGCTGGTCTGACGTGCGTGACAGTTTTACAGTGTAAATCTAATGCGGGCGATGAATTAAACCAGGCATGGGATTAATAGGGATTAGAGTTGTCCGATTACTCCTTCCGATTACAAAGTGCACCACAATAGTACATTACGACACAAGTGCGAAAAACAAGAAATCGAAACGAGTGGCGATGTTTTAAAGCACGATCGATAAGGAGTGTTATAAATCGACACGAGTTACGAATTTCATTTTTGCACGTGTCTCGTACGACGTTTTTAGTACAGATGACTCTCCGCAGTTTTGGACTTGACGTAAAATGACACACTTCTCGCACTAGAGCCTAAAAAAGGCACCATCTGTACTAAAAATGTAATTTTATTTTCCTAACTAGTGCGCAAAAACGAACTTTGCGCACGCTTCGCGCGCGGTAATTTCTCTTTTTCATGCGGCAGGTACATGCGGGATTCCCCGGGTATACGGTATGTCGGTATACCCGTCATACAGCTTTTTAACAAGTTTGAAGGTGCTGGAACCTGTCCAAGGTCGCGGGGAGTTTGAGAGCCAGGTAATACCCCGACACGTAATGGGTTTGTTTCCATCTTTTTGTTTACTGTAATCATCGATTCGGCTTATTGTGAGAATGTAATACCTACACAAATACATGTACAGGATGCTTAGCCAAGTCGCCAATCGCTAACGCTTTGTAGCGTATAGTAGTTTTCCCTCTCTATCACTCTTATTAGTTGCGCTTCTTTTTAGAGCGACAAAGACAGTTAGCTGCCTGTCGTTTACGATTGACGATTAAGCGTTTGCGATTGGCAACTTGTCTAAGCACCCAGATCTGATGAATTAGACACTGAAGACTGATACGCTCCCAATAAGATTGCTCGATGTCTATACTCGTAATACGGGAAAATTGCAGATTATCATCAGGAAGAGAAAAGGACAAATAATACTAATTGGTTTGACGTGTATGCATAAGGGCTATGTCACTTCCAATACAATTCCAAGCTCTCGATGCTGGTGGTAGGACCTCGTGCAGGGTCCGCCCGGATAGGCAATCCATGTCCTCAGGGTAGGCAGCGCATAGGTGATTTTTGGTCACTATGTCCATGGCCCTCAGTTGCCGCTTTCCATCAGGTGGGCTGAGAGCTCAATTGTCTACCTTCGTCACATAAAAAAAAATCTATGTATACTGTTCGTTAAAGTGCATTCAGACCAAGCGAACATTCGATATTCTAACCTACACAAAACGTGATTGCTTGATTTCGTAGAGCGGGGGCCAGAACAGCGAATGCTCTTTTGGTCTGAATGCACCTATAGTAGAAAACAAAATTAGGTATAAATAAATATGGCTGACTTTCCATAGCATTTGACGTTTATGACACGTATCGTGAAACACGTTGGGAGATATATTACGTTATTTACGTTAATACTAATAAAATAATAAATATCAATAATACTAATTAAAAATGCATTTGAATTATGAACCCAGGGTTTAAGGTTTTGGTGATAAAACCAAGAGTCCAAGATAGTGTTCTAATAGTGCGTGATTCTGAAATAAAGTTTTTAGGTTTGTTTATACTTTTGTGTTTTCTACCGACTAACAGTATACACAATAATTAAGCTGCGACTTCTAACCGTTTTAAATACGGGTGTAAATCCGCGAGCGTTCCGGATTGAGCCGTCAATCGAACCGGGTTTACAGCGGGATTAACGACCGGTACCAATTCCCGGCACTACTTTTATGTATGTTACGTAAATTGGGAATTTCGGTTGCCGTGCCGATTGGGCCAGTTTTCTGTTCGTGAGTTGTGAGAAAAACCTCACGCCATACTAAATTGCCTTTCAAAAACGGTCCTGAATTTTAGTTGACAAGTGTCATCCCCGCTTCAATGCATCACGGTAATGAATTTCAATATCAACCTATAAAAACTTAAACCGCCATTTAAACATAGTTGTGATTGGTTCATCAAAGTTCTGATTGGCTATATTCTATAAACGTTTGTCAAAAATGTTTTGCCAAAATATGCGTGGTGTTAAGAAAAGCGCTATGTCCTGCCCATCTTGGCACAATTGAACAATTGGTTTTGGGTGGCATTTTTGAGCTGGCGTTAGACGTCCATGTTATATACGGTCGCAGACCTATTCGTTCTCATTGAGTGGTTACGGAGCGACAAGCTCAAGGCATCGTAAAGGTGCATGCAGACCAAAAGATTCGTTGATTTCGTAGAGCGGGGGATGGAACAGCGAATGCTCTTTTGGTCTGCATGCACCGTTAGTTACCGTCCGATCGACTCTACCTGTGGGATTAGCATATAATTAGTGCGATATGATAACATTTGCCAATCAGTTAACAGCTAATCAATACGGTTTAATGCTTCATGCTATTCTATGAGGATTAATACAATTTCAGAGCGTATTCTCTCTTCAACCACCGTAGTCACGGATTCTGACCTTCTTCGGCCATGTATTTCGTCATGGTAATGACTCCATAGAGCGTCTCGCAGTGCAGGGAAAAGTTGACCGTACCAGATGACGAGGGAAATCGATGAGATGGACAGACCAGATCAAGGCCGCAACTACGTGCTCAGTTAACGAGTGTACCCGGAAAGCTGCAGCGACGAATGGCGCCGAATTACCAAGATCATCGCTCATCGTGATCCACAATGATGACCACGACCACTCTAACAAGAGTGTACCGACTGAGAAGAAGAAGAATTCTCTCTAATGGTAGAATACCGTAGATCGCTTACCCAACGTGGGTAGGACAGTTCTACCCACATCGGCTAAGCCGTCGGGGAGCCCGTGGCACGTGACGCAATCGTTGCGTCATCGGAGGGAACCCGCGCGTCACTTTAATTTCCGATAAGAACGAACGGGGTGCATAACATGCATATAATTATGAGAATTAATCATTGAAAAATCCAACCGGTTTCTTCAAGATCCCTTCATCAGACCCCGATTTGGTGCCGACGGAATCATCTTGGTTTGTTTAAATGTTGGTTAAAAAAAAATCGGTTTTTTCACAGAGCGTAAACAGACATCTCATTCATCATCACGTTGTTTTGGAAGTGGCTGCATCTTTTGGTACCATTTTCTGTCGTCAGATACAGCACCCGTTTCTCTACAAGAATAAGACAACCAAAACCAACCTCAAATCATTCAGCCACTTCCAAAACAACGTGACCAGATGAATGAGATGTCCGTTTACGCTCTGAGAAATGCCCTGGCGTGATATTGGGTTATTCAGTTTGAGTCAGAACTGGACTAAATTAAAATGGCACCAATCGGTAAGCATAAGGTTGTAAATAAAAAAATATCATCATCATATCATCAAGTTTTGAGGTAATAAAACCTGGCTGTGACTACCTTAACAGAAAACTCGCTAACTAAGAAACACCCTTCTAGGCAGCCTATTTTGAGTTCCAAAACCCACAGACAACGGAAACTAACTTATTTTTCGCCACCTTGTACTTGTATTGCAGATCTAGAATGTTCCAAAGACAGTTTTATGTTTACGGCCGTTCTATCCGCAATTCGGGACTTAACGTATGCGATAGCGCAAGCCTTATCGCTAACGAGCGGCCGGCCAATTAACCAGTTAATTCCTTCTAGATTAGGCATTCTTGCGTCTTTTGTTTATCGGGGGCTATGGCATTAATATGTATACACGTTTTCACCTAGAGGTGTAAGGTGGAAAATTGTATGTATACTTATTGTGAGCTGTGCATTGTATGTTTGTCAGCCTCCGTAACCCGTTGGTAGTGACTAGTGACCCTGTTTACGAAGCTGGATATTCCGGGTTTGAATCCCGGTGAGGGCATTTATTAGATAATTTCCTATGAAACTGGCGTTTTTTATGGAGATTATGTAAAATGTAGGTATATTTTCTATTCAATGTATTTTGTGTATTTTTTTTCTTGACGCATTTTTAAGGCAAATCGCGTGGTATGATCGTTCGTTCGGTGTTGTCCGAGTTGTTTCTGTTTCGCTCTTTAAATAAAGGTTTTCATAGATGGATTTATCCGAATTCGCGTCGATAGAGACTCTCAGGGGGAAAATCTGTATAATTGAGCATTATAAACAGGCTTAAAGAATTGTAGCGTAGCAACGCCTTCCATCGATCGGATTATTTGAAGGGCAATTTACTCGAAAAAAGTTCTAATACTGAAGTCGTTTGTAAAAGAAAATCTCTTCAAGGCAAATCGCGTGGTATGATCGTTCGTTCGGTGTTGTCCGAGTTGTTTCTGTTTCGCTCTTTAAATAAAGGTTTTCATAGATGGATTTATCCGAATTCGCGTCGATAGAGACTCTCAGGGGGAAAATCTGTATAATTGAGCATTATAAACAGGCTTAAAGAATTGTAGCGTAGCAACGCCTTCCATCGATCGGATTATTTGAAGGGCTATTTACTCGAAAAAAGTTCTAATACTGAAGTCGTTTGTAAAAGAAAATCTCTTCAGTTTGACAGTGGCTTATACTCTTATCTTCATTATCTTTTAACAAGTAGACTTGCCTTCGAAAAATGTCTGTAGGAAAAGGCATTTCTTGTTTTTCGAATATTTATTTCCTTAACCTCACATCATCAGCCCATGATAGACCACGTACGTAGGTCTTGACGTAGGCCTCTCCTATTAACTATGCGTATAGACGCATTAGGAGGTAAATGCCCATAATCGCCAAGATGGGCAAGCGGATTGGCGATCGCAGTTGTCCACCTTACGACACGCGCAGGAGGAGTTGGGGTGGTGACAAATGTATTCATACTGCCGTCACCACACGGCTTAAACTCAGCAGACAATTTTGGTAGGTAAGTAGGTTCAAATCCCGGCTATTTGGCATTTACATATGAATTCCCACAGCGCATAGAGTATTTATCAAAAATACTTTATATAATATACAACATACGTAGGTATATTGTATTCGTAGGGTAGAGAAAGAAGCTAGTTGAGCCCATTTGACTTTATCGCTTCGGAAATCCTAAGCACTAGGTTTTCAAATAATTAAATCTGCCGTTCACAGGAAATTTAATAGGGAAAAACGGCTCCGGTATTTTTCTTTTCCGGTCCTAGTTCCTGATAAACAGAAAAATATTCTGAAGTGATAAAATTCAGATTTCTTATATTACCATATCGTCGTTTATATTATTATAGAACTCATCATTCATCATTGCTGAGCATAGGCCTCTCTTCTAGTACGCCACTCATCTCGGTCCTGAGCCAATCTAACCCAGAAGTATCACGCAATCTTACGAATGCTACGAACAAATAAAACATGAAAGCCTCACGCCTTACTAAATTGCCTTTCAAAAACGGTCCTGAAATTTAGTTGACAAGTGTCACCTCCTCTTCAATGCATCACGGTAATTAATTTCTATATCAACCTATAAAAACTTAAACCGCCATTTTAAAATAGTTGTGATTGGTCCGTCAAAGTTTTGATTGGTTATATTCTATAAACATTTGAAGATATTGCGTCAAAATATGCGCGGTGTTAAGAAAAGCGCTATGTCCTGCCCATCTTGGCACAATTGAACAATAGTGTTTGGGGGCATTTTTGGGCTGGCATTAGAGGTCCATGTTATATATGGTCGCAGTACGAATACATAAAACTCACTAAGCAACAAATACCTAATTGAAATAAAGTTCGTACATACGGGGTTGCTAAGACGTGTGACAGTTTTTACAGTGAGTTTTGGTTGTCAACCGATAATACATTCTCATACATTTTACCTCAGGGCAAGTTGAGCGAGCCAAAGTTATATGGAAAATCGAGCATGTCATTATGACACTGCAAACTTAAGTCAACCTTGGCACTAGGTCGTTTCTGTACCTACAAGATTGTTCCATGACATTTATTTATGAAGTTGGTCCTTGGTTCGGACGACATATTCATGATATACGATAGTGAAGGTGATCGTCTAGACTAGACGCATGATCTAATTCCGCTCGTTATCGCTCACCGGGATGGAGCTATAATGTTATCAACTGGAGAAGTTTCTAGCCACTTCAATTGTGTCAGGGACACGGAAAATACACGTCCTTTTATGAAAGTGAAGGCACGTGAGTTACATGAGCGTGGCTTGCTGCGTGGTGACGGCAGTAAGATAAGAATACATTAAAATTTGTCACCACCCCAACTGTTCCCGTGGGTGTTGTAAGAGTCGACTAAGGGATTGAAGTGTCACTGAGTACTGACTATTCTTTGATTTGATTGATGACGGGCAACAGCGTCATCATGTGGACACATTACTGCGATCGCCAATCCGCTTGCCCAGCGTGGCGATTATGGGCATTTACCTCCTAATGCGTCTTTACGCATAGTTAATAGGAGAGGCCTAAGTCCAGCAGTGGACTAAGAAAGGCTGATGATAGTGATGATGTATGTATGTATGATGGCTTACTGCGTGGCGTCTTCAGTTTCCTTTCCGCACAAACTCTAGTGGTTATTAATTTAAAAATTCGTGTTGCCAAAAGATTTGAAAGCTGTATGTGTATCACAAAATAAAGTTACAAATTCATAACAAAGTAAATATTTTAGGAATGACAATTATCTGTTTCCTTTTCATAAATCAGCTAATACAGTTTTAGGATTTGGAACTTTTAATATGATTTCCACTCAGAATCGCGAACTCTTTCGATCCTGATAGAAGATAATTTTTGCCAATGATTAAACCACAGGAGATTATAAACGGGCGATCCCGTCCGGGAAAGTACACTGGCCAATTGGCCAACCTCGTTATATAAAACCACTTGAAGACACAACACTGCCATTTTGCATCAATCCGTGTCGCGTGACGCTTGTCCCGATAAATTGTTACTTGTATAGTAATAAACATAGATAATTTAAACTAGAAATATATGTGACTCAACTCAAATCATTTATTCATGACAATTACACATTACAGAATGAAAACAAACAAATACAGTCTACGTAGTGCCACGAAATGGGCTCTACTCAGCATGATGCTGGCTATTCAGCCAGCGCTGGTCTTCCGTAGAGACCATTTGGTGAAGGGACGGAAGGTTTTAAGTTCGTAATAAAACCAAGACAGTGTTCTAAAAGTGTGTGATTATGGAATAATACAAGTTTTTAGATTCTAATGAAGATTAGGTGGCGTAGGTTAGGTGGCACTTACCGGCTCGAATGGTCCTGGAAGTTCCCTCCATCCAGCAGGCGGACCTTCGCGAAGAGCACCGCCGACACGAACGGCACCTCAGTCAGCTCCTCGAGGCAGCATTGGACTCCGAACTTGTACCGCTTCTTCTTGGTCATGAACGCCATCGTGGTGTGTCTCGGGCGATGGCTCACATGTGCTCAGCTTGGCATCTTGGGAATCTGAAAGAGATGGGTCTTTAGTGAAGATTGCAGTGCTGCTGGATAAAGACCAATAGGGGGTACCTATTATATGCCATCGCCACGCTTGGCAGGCGGGTTGGTGTTCGCAGTTTACTGCACCGTGATTAAATAAATAATAAATATTTTCGGACATCTTACACAGATCGACCTAGACCCACGGTAAGCACAATTAAGGCTTGGCTGTGGGTACCATGAGACTATACTTAAATACATAGACAACCACGACCAAGTAACAAATACTTGTGATAAACAAAAACAAAAATAATGCCCTCGCCGGTAGAACCTCCAGCTTCGTAGATAGGCAGGGGCACTACCGCACTAGGTTTCTACCAACTAAGCTACGGAGGCTGACAAATGCAATTTTAAGCTCTCGATGATTATATATTTGCGGCTATTCGAAAATGGATAGGGTCGACTGCAAACCTCTGTTACAGCGTTGGAGTGTATGTTCAGATATTTCTGAGCACTGCGACCCGTCCGGTATATCTGATGGTGTACAAATACAATGTGCCCATGAGGAAAAGGCTTCAAAGCGAATTTCAGACACCGTAAAACTACCCAACTATAATCCAAAAGCTCCCAAGTATGGTCCAAAACTAAGTCAAATATCGTCGATTTAGTGTAATTATTATTATTATATTATTGACGCAATTGTCACACAAAGTTTTCTCATTCATGCTTAAAAAACTTAGATAAAACCAAAATAAAAGATTTCCATTGATGCTTAATTACAAGTTGAACTTGTGGACTATAGTTGTATATAATATTGGACTATAGTTGTATGGTTTTACGGTACTAAAAATGACGTATTATTGTATATCGTCGGCTGACAAGCAAAACTCACAACAAAAACTGTTACTACTCTTAACAACCTCGTATGTCAGTATTAAATCAGAACTGAGATAGGAGCTATATTTCAAGTAGGTATTTGTTACTTAGTGAGTTTTGCTTGTCAACCGACGGTATGCCTGACCAGGACGTGAGCCCGAACCAGAGGCCTCCAGGTTAGTAGGCACAGCACAGGGAAGATCACTAGATTAAACTAATACGGAAGCCATTAAGTGATAATTAGTTTTAGTCGCTATTACGCTGCTTAAAGCAAGCGGTCGCAAGTGTCGCAACACAGAGCTAGAGAGATAAAGTTGGAGAGCCATGTTAGAGAGATAAAGCACTAAGGTTTTCATAAAAGTTAACAAAAGACCTGTCTTATATGTAAAAGATATTGTCCTAGGCACGCTGAATACCAAAACATGTAGGTCGAACCGCAAGCTCGCGAGATAAGCCATACAAAACAAACTTTGAAGGTCGCATGCTGCGCACGCCAACAATACTCTGAGAGGCGGCCGCGAAAAGCCAGGGGCGTAGGAAATCTAAATTAGGCATTAGCCTGGGAATGTGAGGAGGAATAACGTTGAACAAAAGTATGAAAGAACTGAATGAAAGTGCCGCAAATAGGAAAATTAATCTGCGGTGAAGTCCACAAGCTCCGAATAATTTTGTATGTTGACGAAAAAAGTAGCCTTACCTATACGAAACTATAGGATACGAGTATGAGAAAAGAGCGTCATTTTTTTTATAAATTATAATCGTGATTACATCAGAAAAACGCCAATCAAGTGTTAATTCCAAAAGATGTACTTAACTGGCGTTACAACTGCAACCCTGACTGCAATTAAGGTTTCTTAATCTCACACTAATTGGGTGTCCCTAAAAGGGAAAATGCCCGTATTGAAGTGGACCCACTGAAAGTTTATAACAGCCCGTGACATGTCCCCAGGGTCGCGTTTTATAAAGTTACATTTTACAATTTCGCTGTTTGCCTCTCTAACGCACGCGTTTCTAGCCAATATGTATTGGCTAGAAAGACAGGCAAACAGCGAAATTGTAACTTTACGAGTATAAATAAAACGCGACCCAGGTGTTCGCAAGTTCGTAAATTTCGGATTTGTCTCCAAAATTTCCAAAATTTCCAAAATCTCCAAAATTTACGAACTCCGATATTCGCGGCAGGTCCCCAGGTCTATAAAATGAGCTTGCATAATGCGCTGGTCGCAGGCGGTCTGATTTAGTAGTCCAATATATGCTAACGCCGCTCAGGTGACGCGGGAGTAAGGCTTCCAATTCGAATATTCGAATATTCTGTCCGTTTCAGCATTCGAATAATTTACATTGATGCAGAATGGAACCAATCACAACAAAGCGATTACTTTACAAGCAATGTTTGTATGAAATTGTCTGCGGATGACTCCCACGAACCCTGTAAAGTGTTCGAAACGTCGGAATGAAGTTAAGGTAGTTAATATACGCGAGGGTATCCGTTTTCATAGTTTTATTTCATGTGTAATCCTCGCGGTACCCGAAGAAACTATTAGAACTATTTGCTAAAACATGTTTTATCGAAATAGTTGGTTCTTCCTCTGAACCGGCGATACATTCGTATTGAGAACCTCCTCTTTCTTATGAAGTCGGTTGAAAGGTTCGTCGTTTTCTATGAAACTACGTAGCGGAAGCCTGAGTGGTTAGACAAGTTGCCAATCGCTAACGCTTAATCGTCAATCATAAACGAAAGGCAGCTGAAACTGTCTTTGTGTCACTAATATGAAAGAGTGACAGAGAGGGAAAACTACGATACGCTACTAAGCGTTAGCGATTGGCAACTTGGCTAAGCATCCTGGCCTGCTACCGCGAATACCGAAGTTCGCAAATTTCGGGGATTTTTCTATGTCACTCTAATGACGCCTTCGTTGGAGTGACAGAGACAAATACCCGCAATTTGCGAACTTCGGTGTTCGCGGTCAGATGTTTGCGGTCTGTTGTCAGCAGGCCTGCTCAGATGTTTGTGAGCACCCAGGCCACTCTGATATATCTGATGGCAACTGTACTAAAGGCTTACAGGGTATATTAGTGAGATATTCCTGCAGAATGCACGAGCGAAACTAAATACATTACAATGAATTAATCCTGCAGTAGTACGTCTTCTTGGAATTTCAAATGCTACGAAGCTGTGCAATGTGCATCGTAGGTACAGAAATGGGAGCGAAGGCAGGGTTGCCAATATGCCGTACGCTAGGATTTTTCCTGACATATCATGAAATGTCAGGGGTCAGGGATTTAGTCTTTGTATGGATTTACAGAAATTAAATCAACGGAAAAAATAGTACATTACTATAGAGGCTGGGTCGAAAGGGGTTGCCGGACTTGCCGGCCGGCTAGGTCTGAAATAAACATGTTTTATTTCTTGTATATGCATAGTATTGCACAGTGGCACAATGTCATCATGCAAAAAAGAGCACTTTGCCGGCCCAGGCCTTCTAGATTTGTATAGTCGCACCAGAAACGTCATACTTCGCACTATTACTAATAATACTTTATAAGGACCATAACAACAATATTTCATTGCATGTTTGAGAAATAGCACGTTACGATACAAAAGAGAAAAAAAAAGTTCGAAACGACGGGCGATAAATTTAAACACGATCGTCCGAAGTTGCGACCTTACAAAAATTAACCACTTCTTGCACTAGTGCGTAAAGAAACCATGAAATTTTTTACATGAGGTATACATTTAAGGTAAGCAAAAAATAGTACATTACGGTACAAGTGCGAAAAACATTAAATTCGAAACGAATGGCGATGTTTTGAAGTTGAAATCGACACGAGTCACGAATTTCGTTTTTGCACGTGTCTCGTACGACGTTTTTTAGTGCAGATATATATTATTATTCAAGGGCTTGAACAAAAACTAAAATTCGCGTCACTTTTCTGTGTAACTAAGTTACCCATATAGTTCGTGTGTTACGAGTAACTTTCGTAACGCAATGAAAAGGAACGTGACTTTGTTCAAAACGACCCATTTCTCTTTTCTATAAGTATGACAACCCTAAGCGGACTTAAAGCTGAGAAAAATCTCAAATAAGCCGATCGAGAACGGAGACTGAATTCATGTGATTTCATTCATGCGAGAATTTTATTTTTAAAGTCACGTGATCTGTTCAAACTTTTACCTTGCCTCTCGCGTCAAAATCTGACCTGTATGCGAGTATCTTCAGTTATGCGCTGAGCCTGTTATTGTAAAACTATGGTCAATTGTAACTTTCCCACTTAACTATCACCAAATTAAAACTTAAAAACAACCAACATCAACAGATTTCTCCAAGATCCTTTCATCTGTGGTTTACATCATTGGTTTCCTATTATCAAATCCTACTTTTTGAATGCAAACTCTTGTAAATGAATGAAAATTACCAAAAGCGCCATACATGTGCCTATAACATTTCAAGAGATCCCTCGGTTTCTCCAAGATCCCATCATGCGTTCGATCAAAAAAGAATTAAATTAAAAACTATTCACGATTCTCGGAGCTATCGGATAACATACATACAACAAAAAAAAATCTGTCGAATTGAGAACCTCCTCGTTTTTGATGTCGGTTAAAAATACTACAAAACTATCTACTAATTAAATGTATATGTATCTATGTATTATATTTATAAGATGTCCCAAGATATTTATTTATTTATTTCAATGCTGCATAGTTATTAACAAAACTTGTTGCATTTAAATATTCATTACAGATTTTTTACCTTTTGGACGACATTGACTGATAAACGTTGTAGACCGATATACATACTAATTAGTATAATCTATTATTCAAAAATCCACTCCGATTTGATTTTTCAAACAATTAATTTAAATCGATTACCTATATTTAAAGTATTGTTGAATAGATTTTACGATTTATTGTTATAGATTTTATGAGTTATTGTCGTTGGCAGTAAACAATTTAGGGTTCCGTAGTAAACTAACTTTGCAATTTGGTATCAGTAATATCAGTATACAGACGAGTATTAATCGCGCTGACAAAGTGGTAGAATAAAACATAGAGAAACATTTTTTATCGGGTACCTAAAGTGGGGATGATTTTTTATATTTCTATAATCTTATAGTGTGCGGTATCGTTGAAAAGGTTTTTAAAACAAATAAGGTTCTCAAAATACATTTTTTGTTATTCAATATTTTCGGACATTACCGCTTCAGCATAAAAAAAAATTGATTCGTGGCGTGGGTTAAAAAAATAAGGAAATAATCATGCTTTATTTTACATAAAGAATACCGTAAAATAAAATTATTTCAAACATAATCGACCCAGTCAGCCGTTTTTGAATAACTACGGAACCATACACTGAGCATAGCCGGACATGCATTTGGCTGGTTTTTATAAGACATTTCATACTTTATTTAAATCGTTTTAGATTATTTTGCAGTTATGCAACGTCGTGATTCAAATAAGAAAACTATTTACATGGGTATTTCTTAATCGATTTTATGATTCACATGCCTTGGCATCCGTGAAACTTCAAATCAAGATATATTACTGACATATATTATGCATAACCAATATAACCATTCTGTTTTCCGTACCTAATTACTAGGGGTCGGAACTATGGGTACAAAACTTTAAAATAAGTAGTAAGAATGTTACAATGTCATGTATAACGTCACTCTGACTTAAATCTTGAGTTTCCAGTTGGTTGACAGTACCTAAAACACTGTGTAAAGCTTAAATGCAATATAAAGTCTTATTATCATTAAACAACCTTTAAATTACTTGTAACTAAGCGAAACAGAAAAAAAGAACCTTCAATTCCCACTAATAACAACGTACCGCATAAGACAGAGACACGACACAATAACTATTAGGTAAGTACAAAAGAGACAAACAACCGGATTTAAAATTTCCGCGACCCCTGCCATTTAGAGAGGGTGGGCCGGTTACATAATTGTTGACAATTTGGAATAGTGCCACAGTGCATGGCTACGAAAAAATAAAACATGGAAGCCGCACGCCATACTAAATAGCCTTTCATAAACGGTCCTGAATTTTTGTTGACAAGTGTCACCCCCTCTTCAATGCATCACGGTAAAGAATTTCAATGTCGACCTATAAAAACTTCAACCGCCTTTTAAAAATAGTTGTGATTGGTCTGTTAAAGTTTTGATTGGCTATATTCTATAAACATTTGTTAAAGATGTTGCGCCGAAATATGCGTGGTGTTAAGAACAGCGCTATGTCCTGCCCATCTTGGCACAATTGTGTTTGGGGGCATTTTTGAGCTGGCGTTAGACGTCTATGTTATAATTATATGGTCGCAGGTGCATGGTGATGCGACTCTAACGATATGAGTTTAAAAAGTATGTAGAAAACTAAAGATGCTGTGACCTTGTGTGAATTCTTTACCGGCACATGTGTGTCCGCATACCTATAAGACCCTTTAAACGTAGCGTGAAGAAGCATCTAGCGGGCCAGCAAGGCGGTGGCAACTGACAGGTTACTGCCGGTCTCCTGTTCGGTGCCGCCGCGATTTGGGCTCTACTTTTCACTTACGATCAGGTGGAGTGGAGCCACTTTGTTGTGCCAATACAAAAAAAACACGGTCTAGCCACACCAAATGCGTCAGCAAAATGTACACGTGGCGTGCAGGGTTGTAGCAAATGTAAATGTCATAGATTAGTTGATGGCATGGCATGCATAGGGTGTGAATTTGCCCTGATTTTTTTAAGTACTGGGCATGTTTTTTCCGTGGACCCTTCATATGTATATGCGTCGTTTGTTACTCACATCACAAGCCTTAATTCAGCTTACGGTGGGACTAGGTGACCTTTGTGTAAGACGTCCTAAGATATTTATTTATGTATGTTACCAAGTTTGAGTATCGAGGGAAGGTTTTAATAGGCAATATAAAGGCAATTTCATTATTTTCAGTCAGTCTCTCATTGCATAGAATCTAGAGGACCGCCATCTTTAATTAGTTTCAACTGGCCTTTGTAAATCATGTTTAAAGCCAAAACTTTGGCTCCAGTTTCCTTAAGTTTCGGGAAGCGACGACAAATTATTTAATGTTTATATTATACAACAACTATAATACACTGTTATGTTATTATTACGATACAAGGTAGCCTTGACCGCAGACTTTGTCCTCTAGACTCGGAACCGGTCACAAACGTGAGAATTACGATTGATAAATTTAGACGTAGCTTTTCCAAGTTGCAAAGGTACGCTCCGAAGTATATACTTGTATTATAGACGTATGTTTACGATTTTGATCTCCGTGTTTTGGGCATAGTTTATGTAAGTATGTATTATTAGACGTGATACGTGGCCACGTAAAGGTGCATGCAGACCAAAAGAGCATTCGCTGTTCTATCCCCCAATCTATGAAATCAACGAATCACGTTTGGGCTCATGCATAAATCATGCGAGGTTTTTTC